>CAJHQQ010001442.1:0-96682 GCA_905132885.1 Moricandia moricandioides | reverse complement strand
TTAACATATGCTTGGCTTAGTCTTAGCCAACAGAGATTTTGATTATTATTTTTTTGGATCGAAAGTTTTTGTCAAAAGAGCTTAATTATCTACTTTTTTTTATCCTGAAAAGACAAGATTCTTACTCAATCTCTACTGATTTAATTAAAATCCTTTGATTTCTGTTACTGGTAAAGTTAAATTATTTCCAAAAGCATAAAGTAACTATATATATATATAGAAAAGTCTATATACTATAAAGACCCTTTAATGTGCACACTGTGTAGTTTTCATTAAATATATATGTCTAAAGATAGTATTTATCCAGCTTTCATTTAATTACTCTCTCGTTTATAGTTTATAGAAATATGTTTATGTATATATTTATATTAATATTTAATTATGTGATTTTTAATTTTATGTGAAACTTAATCTAAAAGTTTTTTGTATCCGTAAAGTTAAGAATCCCATAATTAAATATTAATGTTAATGTATACATGTATTTATATGTATTTTGAGAACTCACAAAGCTGAAATTCTTTAATGGAGTTGCTCTAAAATCAGAGAAAACTAATTAAGATTGCTGTCACACGGCCGAAACTTGAGCTCTTCTCAGAACTTTCACACATCATCAAACCCTTGAAAAGAATGTGTATTTATCAGGGACTATTCAACTATATATAGTCTATTCAATACCTCATAGTAAATGAAATCCAAACCAAAGTAAATCATATGATAAACATCTTTCTTCTACTTCAACTATCCTTGTTTGTTTACAGGGGGTTTCTTCTCCTAAAAAAAGAGGAGCATATACCACCAAGTCCTAAACCTCATCATCGCTTCCTTCTGGACCATGAAGCTTCCTCTTACATACATTTTTGTTTGTTGTATTAGTGAAACCCACGTACTCGTCAAGACTAGTGAGAGTAATTAAGAAAGGAAAAAGACCAAATTATTACCTCAAAACACCGTAAGTTGAAGCAATGGACTCCCCTGCGCTAACCTGTGAGAAAGAAACCACCAAAAAAAAAAATCATCATCATATGATATCACACAAAGGGTTAAAGATTTGAGTATTGAGGTATCATATCGTACGTAATAAGAGCCGAGACGAGAGGAGCAGTATTGAGGTATTATATACTTAGTCTAGTGAAGGAATATAGTTTTGCATGGGTGCCATGATCTTGCTGAACAATTTAAAAGATAAACAAGTATTGCGCATTTCACTCTCACTAATGGGCCTAATTTGCTTTTCCAGCCCATTTGATTCATCTTTTCATCTTTTTAATATTTTATTAAACACCATTACTCTGCTCTGCATGTTAGAGCATCATTATCCCAAGAATCTTTTTTAAGTTCTTATTTTTTTTTTTAATTTTTTTTTTCAAAATTAAAAAAAAAAAAAAATGAACCAATCGCGCCACGTGTTAGTGGGGTCTGCAAACAGTGCAAGAAACCATCAAAAACAGGTTCTTAGAGCATGTACATTGAGGGTTCATAAGGGGTTCATAAGGAGGGTTCACACAGTTTTCTAGATGAACAGTGATGAACATGTTGCTTTGAGATTCTCTCTGGTGAACCCGTATCACCACTGTTCCGCGGGCTCCACGACACGTGGCGGTCCGCGATTGGTCTATTTTTTTTATTTTTTTTTTAAAACAAAAAAGAAAAACAAAAAAATTTAATAATAAAAAAAAAAAAAGATAAATCCCAATGGGGGTTCATTGGTGTGGATGCCCTTAATTGAGAATTTTAAGAGATGGTTCTTGCACTGTTCACGGATCCCACGTATCAGTGAAACCTGCAAACAGTGCAAGAACCCCTTTAAAAAACCGTGGATAATGATGATCTTAGGTTTCGTTTTTAACATACCGTATAGGAATGTTTTAAGCCTACTGTATAAGAATTACAAAACACTCCACTTTCTATATCGTATTATAATATTTTATTTCTTGTATAATAATTTTATGCACAGTTGTTTTCTATGGTCACCATGTCCCATATATATATATAGTTATCACGAAATTTCTATAGATTTACATATCAGGTTTCTTGATATGTTTGCATAGAAATTAAATAACTGGTCCGATGTGACAGGTGCATACCAAACACTTTAGGGTAATAGCGATAATGATGATAATGTTGAATATTGAATCAATTTGCTAGCTAAATACACGTTTCAAAGTTCAAACAAAATCAAAGCTGTATATATACAGAGAAGGTCTGCTGAACTATGCGGCTGGAAAGGTACCAAAATAAATGAAGACAGTAACATGAGTCCATCACCATCACCAATATCTACTAGACCTTCCCTTTCGCATTAATATTATTTTACCTACTACCCGGTCCGCTACGCCTTTAGTATTTAAAACCATCTGTTCTCCTTTAGTTTAGTCGATCTAGTTTGGCAAAGGTAGGCATTTTAGTATTCAAAAGCCTAACTTGTTTTCTTTCCATCTTTTTATTGGTATAATACATGTAAACATTCTGGGATCTTAATTATTTTGTACGTATGACATTTAAAGCAAAAGGTCCTTTCTTCTTTTGGTTTTCATTTCATATGTAGTTCGACCACACATTATATACATTTACAAATATATCATTTTCGTTGAAATTGGCAATTCACGAGAGAATTAAAAAAAAAATAACTCAAAAGCTTTAGTAAAAAAATGAAAATGACGCAAAAGCTCAAAACTAGTTATCTTGCGGAAGAGTAACGTCTAATTCACTCAACGGCTGAGACGACAGTTACCTGTTTCCCAGTTGAGACTGTTATAAATATTTAGCACGTACGATATACATATACAATTTTTTTTTTCTGCTAAACAGTACTAATAAATATTCAATTTTTAGAAAAATGAATTTCGTTGTTCATGATTTTCATATTATTCTAATGAAGAAGCTATCGAGTAGGGAAATGCAATAAATAAAAGAAGATAATAACCGAATCGTGGACTTTTGTTACTGTTTCAAGCTCATGCGCCTATCCACCGTAGTTGTTGTAAAATACTGCCTTTTCAAATCAATGTACTCTCTTTCTTGTATGGGTTCAAATATGTTTTATTCCAGGTTTCAAATGGAGAGAAAATCAGTTATAAAAATTCCGATTTATATTTGTTTTAGTTATCTACAAGCTTGTGTGGAGAATTATTTACTTATTTGAACATATAAAATTGTGTGGATCGATAGTATGATTTGGTATAAAAAAAAATTGAGAAAAAACGAAAATATGTTACCTGGACTAGGACGAGTTAGTGTATATAAACATTTTTTTGGTGTGAACTGTATATATACTAATATACATGTGCTGTGGCAACGTAAATTTTAGTGAAGGTAATTGTTTGAGAAGACAGTACGTAGAGTTTGAGTTGTAAAAATATGATTGGGGTTTTGTTTTTAGTCTGCATTTCAATCCAATGTTTTCACCGAACCCCACTACTACGTGAAACCCGGGAGCTCACGTGCTCTTCTATAACCAGAACTATTTCAGACAATCTGACTTTTAGGATTTTGGCTATTACATGCAGTTTTCAAATGTATTTGCAGACTGAATATCGTGATATTGTTAATGTTAATATAATTAACACGGTAACGGTACTTGTATCATAGTAACATAGTATCACAGTAACTATTAGTTTTATGGCTCTTTGTTCTCTCCCTGTAACCTAAAATCTCTGTTTACCGGAGGTTAGACCGTTGTACTGTTCCGACTTGCCCTTTATGGGTTGAAATTTGTTTTAAAAAAAACACAAAAATAGTATTAAAAATATTCCTAGTAATGGCACTAATATTACTAAAATAATTGACATCGCATATAGTGACTTGCGTAGGTGTAACTGTGCATCTCGAAATATTAGGAGTAATTTGTTATTAATATATATATATATATATATATATATATATATATATATATATATATATATATATATATCCGTCCACGCCAAGCTATATACTTCTATGATGATCTAAGAGCATGATTAATGGGGGCTCTTGCACTGTTCGCGGGGCCCCACTGACATGTGGAGCCCATGAACAGTGTAAGAACCGTTTTTTAAAACTCCTAAATAAGAACCGTTTTTTGAAGGTTTCTTACACTGCTTACGGGCTCCACTGCCACGTGGCGATACGTAATTGGTTCGTTTTTAATTTTTTTTAAAACTTTTTTTTTAAAAAAAAAAAACAAAAAGCAAAAAAAAAAAAATAGGAACCCCAATAGGGGTTCCTGGTTAATAATGCTCTAACAAATTGTCAAATTCCAAATGCGTCATAGACTACTAGGCGTACTCATTAGGACAACATGTTTATGCAACGCAGATATTAAAATAAAGCAACATAATTATATTACAATACATGCAGTATTGTTATTACTAAATCAAGCTGAATTAGTATATCATCACTTATATCCAGATATAAACAAATTCCATATATATAATACAAACGATCAATTTAGCATGCTTTGAAGAAACCTCCATTGCCAAACGAAAATATGTAAACATATACTATAATATTTATCATTATAGAAGTTTGCAAGAAAATAAAATATTACAACAATATACTAGTTTTACTAGGACCGGCATATAATTAGCCAACGCGCGTTACCACTAAATCAGTTCGTATGTGACTATATATATACCCATACTACGTAAATAAGCACGACAACTGGTGATAAGAAAATATAAAGCAGAACAATCACAATGGACCAGTCCAGTCTTCCTAGCCTAAACCCTAATTCATCATCCACTACTACCTCATCATCTTCTTCTTTCCACAGCCGCAAGGGCAGAATAAAGGGCAAAAAATACCAGTCAGTGTCCACGTTATCGACAGATCCACAGAGCGTGGCGGCCCGTGAGAGACGCCACCGGATCAGCGACCGTTTGAAGATTCTACAGAGCATGGTTCCTGGTGGTGCGAAGATGGACACCGTCTCTATGCTCGACGAAGCCATTAGCTACGTCAAGTTCTTGAAAGCTCAGATCTGGTTTCACCACAATATGCTTCTTTTCTTCAACGACTTCGAAACTACGCCGCCTTGTACTTATTCTCCTGCCGGCGTCATCAGTGAATTTGATCCAAGACTCTTTGGTTGTGATGACGACTATACCCCTGTAGTGGAGACGTATTCACAAGGAATGCCACTACTTACGGTTGCTGACCCGAGTAATCCGATGTGGTATAGTTCGGTTGATGATGAGCAAAAAGAAACCATACATCGACGTGGTTTTTCTTAGTCATCGCCCACATGCTATGATATGTTACTTATGTGTCTATTAAATGTCTTAGTTTCTTATTGTATTCATCTTTAAAAATCAACTTTATTTTAAAGATTATATGTACCATCTAAAATTTAAATTATATACCTAGGTGTATCTATATATCCGAATGTATTTTGTAGAATGTAAAATACTTAATTATATACTAATTATTAACCTTAAGAATATCAAACGTATGAATAATTGGAAACACGAATGAGACAATGTGGGAAATTAGTGAATGAAGTGGTATATGATGCTAGAAATACTGCAAATCTTTATATTTTCCTTTTTGGTGATTACCATTTTTGGCCAAGGTATTTTTCTCAAACTTTTAGTTGAAAACTTCATAACACGTCGACGATTTGTACACTGCATTTTTATTAATCTTAACACATTTAACTAATAAAACAAAAAGACGACAAAGAAGGGAAAAAACAACCAATAAATACCAATAGAAACGTCAATAAGCTGCCATTAAAAAACTTTTATAAGTAAGTCAAGTATTTTCTCTTTTTTTTCTCGCTAGGCCCATGGACATCAGAGCGTTCTTTATGTATGCATAGTAGATAAACGCCTGTTAATCCAAATATACTCGTGTGACCAACGAGAAGAAAATGGAAATAGAGAAAGACGACTCTGGTACGTACTGAAACCTGTTTATATGCTGACCTGAAGTTAGAATCAAGTGATTCTTGGATGAGCTTATGAGATCACAAAACTTCCTACTCAACAAAAAAAAGAGAGAAAGATTTAAAGTTTCTGCTCTAAACTTTAGCAAAGAGAAAGTTTGAGGGACTAAAAATAGAAAATGGTGAAAACAACAGAAAGAGTAAAAAAGAAAACAAATAGTAACTAAATGATTGAAATTAGAATGAAAAAGCAAACTTTTATTCCACGATAAACCGTACTAATTGGGTGAAACTAGAAAAGCAAATTAAAACCAACGGTTGAAAAGTAAAACAAAGAGTAGTAAACAGTGAAACAAGATGCGTGAGGTGAGGCCCATTCAAGATTCTCCTACTGAGGGTTTGGGGGACGACCATTAGCAGCAGCGACGCGTGAGCCCCACTCAAGCAACTCTTTGCTCGTATCGTCTTTGTGAACTATCACTTCTATGAAACAAACACAATCCTTCTTCTCCGTTGTAGCTGTCTTGATCGCCTCCACCAGCTCCTCCTCGTATCTCACCTTTGTGGTCCAGCATTTTCCTTCACCGTTATGAATGGCATCGACGAGAGCAGTGTAGTTCCAGTTCTTGATCACGTTGTATGGACCGTCATGAATCTCTACTTCGATGGTGTAGCCACCGTTGTTAATGAGGAAGATGATTGTTTTCTGACCGTTACGCAGCATGGTGGATACGTCCTGAGCCGTCACTTGGAAACTTCCATCTCCGATGAAAGACAACACTCGCTTCTCCGGTACAGCCTGTGCGTATCCTAGAGTTGCACCAACAGACCACCCGATGGATCCATACTGCATCTGAAACTCGTACCCACATCCTTTAGGCAGCTTAAGTTTCTGGCAGTTAAACCAAGAATCACCAGTTTCAGCAATCACAGCGGTTTCACTAGAGAGTATCTTCTGAATGTGTTGGAACATTGCGTTGACTCTCAAAGGCTCTCTTGCTTTGCACTTCAATGGCTTACCTTCAGGGACAAAGATCCTGTGGTAGTTCTCATAAGCCGTCTCGTTACGCTTCACCCTCTTAGCCAATTCAGTGAAGAAATCGCTCATGAGAACGCACCCGAACGTTTGACCATTAGCCACAGTGACACGATCAGGATGCACAACGATGGCTTTCTCTTTCTTGAGGAGAAGCGAGTAACCCACAGAGCTGTAGTCGTTGAAGATTGGGCCTGCAAAGATGTAGGCATCTGCAGATTCCACAATCTCAGAGCAGAAAGGAGTGCTCACTGCTCCCCAGTAAGTCCCAATGAAGTGAGGATGGTGCTCTGGGACTAGTCCCTTGGCAGATGGCATCACTGCCATGGCGTAGCCAGAAGCGTCTGCAAGGTCCACAAAAGCATCGCTAGCTTTGGCTACACGTAACTTGACACCACCAACCATGACCGGCTTCACGGCCTTGTTGAGAAACTCCAACGTAGCTTCAACGGCAGCTTCGAGGCCCATCTCGTTGCTCAATCTATAAGACAAAATACATTAAAATGAAATAAAAAAAAGATTGATCAATCAAGGAGTGTATACCTAGGAGTAAGAGAAAAAGGGACAGGATCACGGATGAAAGTAGGGTGAGGAGTAGCAGCTAAGTTGCAGCTGATGCTGATATAAACAGGCTTGCTTTCTTTAAGAGCTGTTGAGATGGCCTTGTCGATCTGTTCATGTGCATCTTCCAAATTGTTCACCACCGCCTAACAAAGACAACATCATTAGATATCTAATTCATTATATTAGTATATATATATTGATGAAACCTGGTGGCAAGTAACGGTCTGGAAACAGCGAAGCTCTTGGCTGAAATCAGGTAGTCCGATGGTGTGATGGAGAATGCGGTTAGTGCCAAAATCGTTGGAGTTAGGACCTCCCACGATACATATAACCGGCAGATTCTCGCTGTATGCACCAGCGATCGCGTTCAAAACGCTCAGTCCACCTACGGTGAAGGTTACCACGCAAGCCCCCACTCCACGAGATCGAGCGTAACCGTCTGCAGCGTAGCCGGCGTTCAGCTCGTTGCAGCAGCCGATGTTCTTGAGCTCCGGCTCGGCTATGAGGTGGTCCAGCAATGTTAGGTTAAAATCGCCAGGAACAGAGAAGATGTCGGTGACTCCAGCCTGGACAAGACGTCTCGCCAAGTGACGCCCTAGTGTCGCTTCGGAGGCGGGAACAGAGTCATGGATGGTTGCTACGGAGCCGCTTGATGGACTACACACGTCGCCATTCGTCGGCTTGCACGCGTCGATGGATCCGATTTTGGTGTCCATTACTGAGAAATTAATTGAGTAATAGTGTGATGTTTTATTTGTGTGATGAAATGTAACGAGGCTGCTGCCTTTTTTATATACTTGGTGTGTGTTACGAGACGTTTTTTCCTTGCGCAAAAAGTAAATTAGAAAATATCTGTACAAGAAAATTAAATACATATGCTTTAACTCCTTCATTTCTCAATTTCTATTAAGTCACTGTTTAACTTTAAATACTTTTTACAATGATTAATCTACAATAATGTAGATACTGCAGCCAGCGCATTACATGCATAATTAATTTTGCAGAAGAATTTGTTTTACCCCTAGTTATGGAATCAAACATCTACAAATATTGATATATAGTTTTTACCCCTAGTATATTCATTTCTATCTTGTTTTCTCCTCTATTTACAATGGCTTACTTTTAATCATATAGTTTTGGTTTTAAATATTACTAACTCACAAACCAATAGAAGGTCAAAATGATATTTGAGTATTTAGCAAAATTGCAGTTAAGGCTTTTAATTATTCAGCCATTACACTGGTTATTATTTTTTTCTTGACATCTTTGTTGAAGAGGGTATCTCTTTTTTTTTTTGAAAAAAAAAGAGGATATTACTGTTTTGCGTGCTACCTTACTATTTACACTGTTTTGTAAAATTAATGTTATGTATTAGAGTGCCAAAACGTTTATTTGGTTCAAATTACAGTACGTTTAACTAGAAAATATTTATATTTGGTATGTAGTAAATATTGTAAATGCTCTAAACTTGTTTTCCAAGGTTACGACTAAAAAATGTACGGTTTCCATGGTTAAACCGCAATGCATTAATCTTCTTTTCCAAAAACATCAATTCAACATCATTCTTGTGATTCTCTTCTTAAGTTTGGTATTTGTAAACTAATTAATTTCTACGTGAGTACAAAGTTACAAAATACCCACTACCAAATTTAAATATGTGATCCAATTTTCTTACTGTCACTTCAATTTGAAATCTTTTTTGTTTGATGTTTATATAGTTAACATTAATTTCACTTCCTAGAAAAGCATACGGCATATATATAATTATCTTTAGTTTTTCCTGGGAGTAAATATCTCCACTGACAACGACTAAATGGGCTTGTTGTTAGTATATTATACTCTCTCCATTAAGAAATGATTTATGTTTTAAAAAATAATTTTGTTTCAGAAAATTACATTCTTTATATTTTCAGTTCATTAGTTAAATTTTAAAATCTTTATTAAAATTTTATTGATTAAAAGTTACATGGAATATTTAATTACAAAAAAAATAATATTGATAATTAAAATTTTATAGTTTTTTTTTAATAAATGTGAAAACTCTTTGAAACAGAGTGATCATCAAGTAAGAACTTTAATTTAACCGTACTTCGTTTAATATACAGTGTATAATTTTATTATTACGTATGTTCTTGTCAAAGGCAGCCAATTCGCCAGCAATAAACACATTTGGACAATTATTCTTTTTGGAAGCTTGGACCATCATGGTTTCCAAGAATATTCCGAGTTTTACTGTATGATCTTCTAAATAGCTATACACATACCTAATTACATTTTACATCTGAACATGTGCCCATAGTTTATTTTTCCACGTACATTGGTTGTGTTATGATTCGACGAACCATGTCCGTTGTTTTTTTTTTGCTTAAAACCATGTCCGTTGTTGATTGCCTCTTTACAATAAAAGACAAAACTGTTATTACCGTAAAAACAAAATATTTTCAATCATTGTCGACGAAGAAAATTAGATACCGTCATGTTAATATAATAATAGCACCCACCCAATATGTCTCGTTGTTTATTTCACAAACCAACGGAGTCAATGGTAATAACGGAGTGGATGGTAACATCCTTTTTTGCAGCTAGTATTGATTATTACTCCATTTATTTTTTAATAAATGATGTTATAGCTTATTACACAAAAATTAAAAAAATTACATTTATTTAAAAATTATTTTTAAAATATAATTTTTAAATCATTTAACCAATTATAAAAAGAAAACTATAAAATTTTATTGGTTAAACAGTTTTCAAAAAAATTAAAATTAGTTTTAAATTTCAAAAAATATTTTAATATCTCAAAACATCTTATATTTTGAAACAATATAAACTTAATAAAACATCATATAAATTAAAACGGAGGGAGTATTATTTTTCTTCCCCTCCTTTACCACATCCTTAAGGTTGACTAGCTAAATTAATTGATTATTGGTTTCTCTTCTAGTTTTGAAAATCAAACCACTGCGACTGTGATTTATAAAGAAAATTGTCAGGCTATAATCGTGTGTATTGTTGTAATTATTGATATCTTTTTTCTACTGATGACATCTTTTTTTAAAAAACGTACTGATGACATTTTATGCTGAATATATATAGTCGTAGTACACTATACATACGCCGCAACCAATATTCTTGCCGGTCATGAGATACTACACTTGTCAGTTGTCCCACGACGAATACCATGATGACTTAGCCGTACGATAACCAACTCTTTCGTTGTTGAAGTACTTTCTATTTCGAGTAATTTTGCAATTATAAAATCGAATAAGATTCGAGAATCAGCTATTTCGCTAGAAGCAGCGTGATACACAAGAAAACTCCAGAATATTTTTTATTTGAAAACTCAGGGAGTGCGTAACTTATTCACACAAATTTAGATATCAGGCAAGCGATCTTATGAAAGACATAACAAAATTGTATCTAAGTTAAACACCATATTCATGGTTACTACTTTTATCTTGAACGAATTTAACCCCGAAAAGGGAATAATAAAATTCTCAAAGGTGTGTAACTAACATGCCTTAATGGTAAGAATTTAAGGGTTTCTATACAATGTTTAGAGTTTGATTCTCAAAAGATAAAATCTCTCGTAGTTATAGGTTGTAAGTTTATCAAGGGTTTCAAAATGTTGCAAATTAAACTGTTCATTGTGGTGTGAAAAGATTTTATCCATCGAAAATATCGTAAATGCAAGATTCTATCATAAAATTATTTATGAAAATGTACAACAATATTATATATTATAAGCAATTTATATCATTTATAATAAAGACAAAGATTATAGGATGATGTACTCACCATTAACAAAAACTCCAAAGGCATTTCATTTTTTTAATTTATAATATGTGTTTTTGTTTTGAAAACCAGACAACATCGTCGACGAACGGTTCTACATGTAGGATATTTAATTTTTTTCATCGAAAATATCGTACATTGCAGATCCGGTTCAATATGACAATTTAATTTTTTTCAAATTTATGATTACAATTAAAAAATAAGTATGCCGAATCGGTCACAATAAATAAGAACCAACTTTAAATTAGGAAATTTGAATGTGAAATTAAATAAACTCATGACACCTACAAAAATTAGAAGACCACTTTAAACAAATATCAGAAATAGCTGAACGGCACGAGACTGCAACCTACGTACCAACACAAACGAAAAAAAAAGTGAGTAAATTAAAATGATACGGAACTAATGTCAGAATCAGTTTCCTAAACTAAACGGTTTGAAGTGAATGGATCAAACCACACAGTGTTTCAACGATGATGGATGGAGAATAAAGAAAGTTTAGTTTCCAAGAGCTAGAGGAAGAAAAAATATGATGAAAAACTCTGAAATTCACATTCAATGAATTTACATTTATGATCATTAAGGTTTTCAACTATTTGATAAAGGAGCTACTCTAGCTTTCCTCTGACTTACTTTTAGTTTATAATCAAATTACGGGGAAGGTTCCAGTCAGTGAGAATATGTGGAGTATTTTGTAACGCTCTTGTTTTTTTTAAGTCACGGTTATGTTATAACTTAAAGTTGTTTGGAATGTTTTTAAAAAGTGTTTTTAAAGTTGCGTAAATTGCTATCTATATTGGGCCCTTAGTAGGCTTCCAACGACAACCCGAAATTTTGTTTATCTATGCGAACTTTAGGGCTTTTAAATTGTTGGGACATTTGGAATTCATTGGGCCAAAATAAAACCCATAGGTTTATAATTCTGTAAAATCAAAACTTTTATCGTCCGAGACCGTATTGGTTATTACGGTAAAAAAAAACAAAACAAAAACAAAACATTAGCATTTAGGGTTCAAAATTGTTAAAACATAAATTTGTTCAATTTGGAAAAATATGTAGCAGCAAAAGAAAAGATCAGTAAATACATTTAACCGATCCAAGTATTCTTTAGGCAGCCATAAGATAATTTTGGCAACTGGGAAAAAGAGAGATATCGATATTCGATTCACTCGGCAAAAAGTTGCCCTTTTCTTTTAAAACCAATTAATCAATAAATATATAAATACAAGAAAAAAAAGCAAAACAATTTTAGGACTTGGGCAAAATCAAATCAATATGAATAATAGATTCCAATGTTGGAAGAAAAAATCGAATATTTCCCATCAGAGTAACTATGACAAAATAGCATCATATGAATATGATTTAATAATCAGATCCATAGCTTTTAATATGTAATCCTCATTAGGAACAAAAATGAAAAACGAATAGCCTCAGATTCATAGATTCAATAAGTAACGTCATGTAATTTGATCAGGACAAGCCTACGAAAATCATCACCAGCATATTTAAGAAAATAAAAAATATCTCAATCTTCCTACGCTGCAGCGTATAGTAAATCTGACGCAGCAGACCAGCGTGTAAGTTGAGTTTTATCTCGCTTCAATTTGAACGAGCCGATGAGGAACTTCTAATAAGAATCCCAATCTGCCAGAGAATGAAGCTTTATACATCTCCAAAAACAAACAAAAATAATCAAAACTAGATTGAATTTTAAGCTGAATCAAAGAGAGAAGATATCAAATTTAGTTGTAATATGAAAAAGATGGACAAGGAAGAAAGGATTATATACAACTTCCTTGACGGCGATGAGTCCCTCTAGGGTTTCTTAGCTCTCTATTAAACACCTACGGTTTGGGTTACTACAGGCCCACGTTTCAATCATAGGCCTAAGCCCATTCTGTCCCTGTGCTTTATCAGATGTCCTTTATGTCCCAACAAAAAGGGTCATTTTGGATTTGATTGGTGCACAATTTGGTTTACTACAGTTCGGGTTTGGTTTATCGAATACTTAAAATAGTCGAACCAACCGACTTATAAACTTCCAATCAACAAAATTACAAAAGAACCTTTAAATTAGGTAAATCTCTCGAATATCTATTTTAAAAAAATTTGTCACAAAAAATAAATTTCAAAAAAAAGAAAGAAATAAACTCTTTATTTTTAAAATTTTATTTTATTTTAAATTTTAAACTTCAATCCACGCCGTAACTTTAAACTATAAATTTAGATTAGTTAATCCTATAAATATATATTTACACTCCTTAATAAAATTTATTTTAATCATTTTTTTGAAACTATTTTTGTAACAAATACCTAAAGAGATTATTTCATATTATTTCTCTTTTGAATATGAAAATCATATCAAAAAAGCAGTAATGTATATATTAACTGTATATAATTTACATATAAACATAGTAGTATATTCGAATTAATCGGTTTATTCAACTTAATCAATTTGATTAGTTTATATATGATCTATACTGAGAGTTTTTAAAAATGTAGCATCCATTCGTCTATTTGGTATTATTAAATCAAAATCATTTTTTCTATTTGCTTCTCTTTGGTATTAATTGGTTCAGTTTCATCGGATTGAACAACTCTCTAAACCCATTAGACTTTTACTTTTCTTTGTTTTCTCTCAAGTTTTTCATTCGCGTTTTTCTTGCCCTAGCATACTTATTTTTTCTTTTCGTTTTTTCAATGTTCTTCAGGTCTCTTACCACCTTACAACCACATGATTAAAAAAAAAAAACAGATTCTTGACAACACAAGAAGACAAGAGAGTGAGAGAGGACTTAGGGTTTTCCCGTTTTAATCATCATCATCATGAGGTTCCTATAGCTTTTATTTAATTACAAATGAGCCAATAGGATACGATTCCAGGTATCGGGCAATCCAGGGAGGCACCAATGTATGCAATCAGCGTGACGCATTGGATCAGCCCTCTCCTCAGCCGTTAGCATCTTGCCACCTGTCTCCGTGTAGACCGATGTGTGGGCGTCGATGCGGTACTCGGACAGCTGCGTAATGTTAATGACCGTCACGTGCGTGGCCATGTGCTTCACGACGCTTGACACCACCTTCATCAACTCCTTGCTGGAGCCAGTCCCCCAAAAGCTCTTATCTTTTATTGGCTCTGTCTCGTTGAAACACTTGGGCCCGTTTGGCTTCCCCCAATCCGCACTCCTGCACGTTTTAACATAACATTTACTTTATGGTTATAAATCACAAAAATAAGAGTAGATAGATGTGTTAACCTAGAATGAGTAGGAGACATGGTAGTGAAGAAGACTTTGGTCTTGTTAGAGTCAACGGTAGAGTCAACCCAATTAGCCCATGTCCTGAGCCCTAGCCTGTAAGCCACAGCTGTGTCTAAAGCCTCCGCACCTCTCTCTCCATTACCAAAAGAACCCCACAAAGCTTTCATTCTGATTCCACTCATCCACCAAACATAAGTGTTGAAAACTAGTATGTCAGCTCCTTCCCAATACTTGGATCGATCTTCCACTGAATCCACTTTCACTATCCTTTTCTTCAAATCCAAAATCACAGGCAAATCCGTGTTGGATTCCACAATATATGGTGCCCAGTAGAACTCTATACTCGCATTGTATTCCTATAAAAAAACAAATAATAAGCTTTGTTTGGGACACAAGGTACAGTAGTGATATGTGACCTAACAAGGTTGACGCAAAGGTAAAACGTACATTGGCTTTAAAAACAAAGTGTTTTTGGCCAAGCTCCATTGATTTATCTCCTTTGGGTATAATAGATTCAACCAAACAAACGAACGATTCCCATTGGCTTCGTTGCAAGGAATCTCCGACAAAAAGCAATCTTTTTCCTCTGAGTTTGTTCATTGCTAACTTGGCACTAAATCTGAGTAATCAGAGATTCAGAGTTAGACCAATAAGTAGACTTGGTTGGCTTTTTTTTTTATTTATTTAAGAGTATTTTGATATATATAAGTTACCGTGGGATAGTACAATCATCAGGCTGCCATTCCCACCGAAGATAATCAGTTTCTGGTCTTCCGTTTTTCATACACGAGAACTGACGGTCGATGTACGGACATGACTCATCCGTGTAGAGTGGCTCTGCTGAGCTATTGTATACCCATTTTCCAGCTGCAACGTTACACTCTTCTGGATCGAATTCGAACCTGTCGTCCACAACTTCCATATTTTGTGACCTCTCCTCTCGACCTTTGTCCTCTCCAACTTTCTCCTCTTGAACTCTCTCCTCTTTCCAACAAGAAAAGAAAAATCATGAGTTTACTTGCACCGCAAGGGAAAAAAAAAAAATCAGGCGAAAACAGAGTTTGAGATTCGGATATCCGGTATGTTCTTACTAGGTTTAGAGGTAATGTCTTTCCTAGGATAAGACTTTAACTTGAGGACATTAGAAGACGCAGTGGAAGAGGACAGCAAGCTGATTCTTTCGGTGTATAAGAGAACGAAGAACATGAAACCACATAGAACAAGAACGATGATTGAGAGAGGAATCTTGGTTCCTCTGCTGGGAACCAAGAAGCTCATATTGGGCAAATCCGTTAAATTTTACTGTGGAAAACGTGTCGGGTTTGGAAATTAAAGAGAGAGTGTTTGGTTTTTATTTGGGAAATTAAGGATTGAGTAGGAGTGAAGCTAAAGTCATGTTTGGATGTGTTGCCTCCCATCTTTTTTCCCAATTTAATAAAGATGCGGTTAGGGAGGTTAAGTTTTGATATGATTGGGTTTTGATAATCTGTAAACGTGAAATGCACATTGTCATTCATTAGGTCATTTTTACTATATAATAAACCCTTAAGACGTCTTCTGTTTAAATGTATCATTTCATCATATTAGAGTTCAAGTTGGATACTGAAAAAAACTTTGGTTTCAAGCTTCAACATACATCTTTGGAAAAAGCATAGAGTGACAATTGACGACACCCATGGAAGTTATTAAAGCAAATGTCAATTTGATTATGAGGGCTAATCAATCCCTAGTCACTAATCATTCCTAAAAGGTCGTTTAAAGTGACGACCACAATAGTTGACGAATTGCTATCTTAGCCATCGACATCACATTACTCACATCAGGTTAAACGTTGAAAATATATTAATCCAATTGAAAACGAAATGAACATACACCAACAATAGTTGGTATTGCTTGTAAAACCATCAATAGTTTCTTTTAGCTATTTTTAGTTTCGATGATAATTAAATCAACTATTAAAACCAAACACACACATCGTTAGCCTTCTACTTTCGCAATTAATAATGCATATGGTGGGAAATGTAGCATCATACTTTTCTTCGTTGGTCTTGTTTAAGATTATATCATAGGATGACATATGAATTAATAAAATGAAGGTTAAAAATGGAGATGCAGAGTATTGATCCACTTACCTGCTCTATCATTTAAACTACATTCCTATTATTTATAATAATAAGCTTTTTTTACTGTTCATGGACTAGAATGTGAGACAGATCGAGATTCTAAGAAATTTAGAATATTTATATTTGGATTTATTAGATCTGTGATTTTAGTATCTGGATTCAGATTCGTGCTTTTCGAATATCCGGGCGTCTATCAGACCCGAATCGGATACGGATTCCCGATAATAAATCTCATGCTTGTTACCCTATGTATTTGAGCCAATAATGGGATTTTGGATAATCTAGAAGATTGGGGCATTCCCATTGAATAGATAGCTTGATCTAAAGATGTGAAAATATTGGAATTTACGACGATGAGTAATATAATGCCTAACATAAGAGACAAATAGAAACTACATACCGTAACTCTTAACTCTTCATGATACTTTTTTTTTGTACAAAAACTCCTACTGATCCTGAATTATTGAGAAAACAAAAGTTACCGTATACTATCTATAGATAGTGCATCATAAAAAAGCTATATTATGAAACGGAATTCCACAAGAAGCTACAAAATGAAGCGAACTTTTTACTTGGCATCGGTTATGTATGAGCTAGTTACGGTAGCTTAACACTACTCGAGTTTGATGTGTACGTATCATGATAAACCAGTGTATGATTTTGTGATAGTCAAACAACGAGTTAGTCTGAATTCAGTTTTTTACACAAATGTACGATTGTCTGCCATGAGATATTTAAATATGGAACATTCAAAGCTATTTTGGAGCATTCATTTTTCTTAAATTATTGGAAGATTGAAAAGATAGCAATATCAAAATTATGAAAAAACGTAAATAAAATTATAAATATTAAAAAAAATTTTAAAAAATATGTAATTTTTTTTAAAAAAAACATTTATCTCTAATATAATATTTCATATTAGTTTAAGACATTAAATTTATTAATATATATATAAATCTATGCATATTATAATATATTCTCTATAAAAGTCTAATATAACTGTCCATACAATTTTTTTTAAACGAATCAACTACAATTGTTTAGACGGATTCCTTTTTTACTCTCATCAATCTATCATGGTATTAGAGTTAAGATCCAATGTGAATCAAAATTCATTTTTCTTCTTACTTAAAAAACAATTAGAGAAGTCATACGACTTCATCTTCTTTGTATTGCTAACGAAGAAGCTTTGTCTTCGATTGTTGGAATCACATGTCATGACTGACCTTCTGTCACGATGATAGACTATTAGCCGGTAAGAATCTCGAGATTTGAGAACCGTACCAAATATTGATGTAATGAAACTTTAAATGCCAAGACTTAGAATTGGTATTCAAGTGTAGTATAACAAAAGAGATGAGATCCAAATCACACAGGATCTTTTGAGTGGGGCTCAGGCCCATTCCAGTTTCATAAGCCCATGCCTTATGTGATCTTCAGAGTATCAGATTAGGGGTTTGCTCGGCTATGACGATTAGTAGAGGACGACTAATTTCAGTATGAACATTTGATTTTAATGCCAACTCTCGCATTTATGTATTACCAGGTCTTGTATTTTAGTTTTCTGATTAATGTTTGTTAAACTATGAAATGCAAACGCATGAAAACTTTACTTCAATATACGTTTAAGTAAAATTATGATGTCTTTTTATTTGTTAACAAGTTACAAAGTGTTTTATGTTTTCATTTTTTTTATTTATAGATGGGATATTTTGGAGAGTTGCGTAGAAGAAAGAAACACATGTGCATTGGTCGATCGCGAGAGATGAGAAGCTTGGCAAGTCTCATCGTGGCAATCTTTTCACGCGCGACAGTGAATTATTTAGATTTGTCTCTCTGCTTCCGTTAGCCTCTTTTCTCCGGTGTGAACTAAGCGACCGAACTGCTTTCTACTTCAGCTTTGAAAATGACGCCACGCAGAGAACAACTTAACGTGTTTTAAATTTGAAAATTGTGTACAAAAGGAAAAGTAGAAAGGTATGTGTAAATATTTTATACCATCTCTTCTTTTTCTTTTAACACTTCCAATTTGAATATGGAATCTTTCATACCTTATCAAATGAAATAGTTAGATGGTAAAGTGGTAAAGCTGTCGTTTTAAAAAAAAAAGCAATTTTGAGATTTCTTGAAAACATGACAATTAGCATCATATTCTAAAAAGGCAACATAAATACTATTATACATGTATTATACCGACGAATACTTTTATTAAAAAATCAAATTGATTTTTGAATTGGCCAAAGAATAGACCAAACAATTATATATATATGCATAGCTCTTTTAGGTACCGTATAATGAATAATATTTGTTAATTTTATTTTTTTGTTTAAAGTAACAAAATATCTATATAAAGGACTCTTTGGTATAATTTGAAATCACGTACTTGGATTATCCACCATTACACATACTTATCATACATAATAATCATGCCAATCACAACGCAGTTAATACCTTAAGCTTGGTGACAAAAAAAAAAGAAAGATTGAAGCTAATTTTTCTAAACCTCCAATGTTACATATATGCTTCTACAATAATAAAGTGAAATAGCTATGTTTCGAATGGGCCTTTGTGACGTTATAGCATTCATCTTTTGAAGATTCTAACTACTATTCGAAAACTTGATCCCGCCAGTCTTGTATATATAAGATAAAGATTCGATATATTGCTTAATTCGTTTAAATTATATATAATTGATCAACTTAATTGTTGCATCGTGCAGTGCACAATGAGATTCAAGCTAGAGGATTAATTTTGTTAACATACTACCCTTCTTGCTAACTATCTTTGTTACTTCCAAAAACAAATTGCCTCTCGTATAAACGTCACATTTGATAGAAATTACTAACATCTAAATAAAATAAAAAATTACTAACGTCTAACAAAGCTAATTAAACAATCCTTTTGTTTTAGACTTAGCTGGTAAACACGCATACTTAGTTTCTTGAACTATACGGTTCGAAAACAATACACTCTAAAATGAAATTAAAATGAGATTTAAATTTTCTTTTCTTATAAGTCAATCACATTCACATATGACAGGCTAAAGCTTTAAATCAACAAGAACTAAACTCCACCTATTTAAAACTTAACTACGTGACTGAAAAATCTTCTATTGCATGACCTTTATTTTGAAACAAGTAATAACTGATAAGGCCATCATTAATTCCTGATCTTTACAAAAGTTTCAAATTTTATTTTCTCTAGTTGAGTTTGAAAAGAAATAGAATCTTCTTCTCTACATCACTTTGGTTAGTTTTACTATTGATCCTTGGCACTTTTCACTTTATATGTTATTACTAATTATTAACAAAAAAAAAATCAGGACTATAAAATTGTGTATAAAGTCAAATATAATGGTGGAATGATTAATTTAAGACATATGTCATTCATTGCAGAACAGCAAGAACATATTTATTTATTTTTAAAATTGTGAAAAGTTAACATGAATAGTAATTCTACAAAATTGGGAAAGATCAGTAATTAAGAAATATGTGAAGTGAACTAAATAAGAGAAATTGGTTGCCCCTGTCACAAACTAAATTATAAACATTTAGTGAACCATAAATTATTATTTTTTTACTATCAATGATATTAGAATATTTAACACAATGTAAGTATTTGCTTAAACGTATAGTTTGCTAAGATTTAGCTAGTTGGTGGGGCCTCACAAATTAACAAGTAATGGTTTGTCCTTCTTTGTGACATTATAAATACCAAGAAAGTCTTGCACATTCTCAACACACTCATTTGTACCTTATTTTCACACATACATCATCACCATGACCCAACGAGCCAACCCAAAGACCGGCTGCCTCACGGCTGTAGTCCGCCGTCTTTTATGTTCCGGCAGCCAACAAACCCACCCTTCCGACAACATCCTTGACTCTGACGAAACACTCCAGTTACTAAGCACTTACGAAGATATCGAAGAGCCAAAGAAAGAGACAAAACCCGAAACCCAAACCCAAACCGAAGACGATGACGTCTCTCCTCTTCTTCCTCCTCCTCCAAACGTTGTAGCCAAACTCATGGGTCTAGATAACCCCGCACCGGGATCAAACCGGTTTAGGTACTTTGAAGATTCCGGTTCGGCTGTGACACGGAGTAAATCGGTTAACTTCATGGACTATATCCTAAGAGTGAAGGAGGAAGAAGAAGAAGATGGTCATCTCCCGTGCCGGAGAGTTAGAGCTTCGGTTTCCTTCCGAGAGATAGTCCCGACCTCGGCGAGATCGAGCTCGAACCAACAACAGAAGAAACACGATTTCTTGCTGTTGTATCTGGACAAGCTTGACGAGAAGAGGGAACTTGTGGGATCATCGTCGTCTTCTTCGAGGTTCGAGAAGGTATTGGAAGATTCCAAGAAGCAGACATTGCCACCTCCGGAAAAGAAGAAGGAGAACGAGAAAGTGGCGAAGAAGTTTAAAGACGAGCCTATGAAAGTTGCAAAGAAGAAGAAGAAGAAGAGTGAGAATCAAAGTGATCATGTTAACGGAGCTAAGAAAGTTCGGTGGTTTCTCTCTCCGTCCAAGAGTAAGCCCTCCGAGAAGATGGCGCTTCTCGGAAGAGGAGCTGAATCAAAGAACATTCCGGCTGATGAGTTCAGCGGAAAAGAGACAGAGTCGCCGGAAAATAAATCAAATGCGAGTCCTGTTTCGGTTCTTGATCGAGATCTTTATGATTATCTAATCCTTGATGATGACTACTACTTCTCAGGTGCGTCTACAAAAGTTAATTCTATATTGATTCCTTATTATAATTTATTACTATGTATCTGTTTCTAAGTCTTTTTTTTAATTAAAATTTGAACGTAGTTGCTGGCCTTTTTTAAATCTTATTTACTGGTAAAATTTTAGTCAACATTTAATTCATTTTAATCACTTACTTTATAGTATATCATATTTAGTAGACATATTCAAAATTTGACCAATGTGACATTAATCTTCAACGTAGATTAATAAGTATTTCCGAACAACATTCTTGGTTTTACTGTAAAAAGCTGCATAAATGAGACTGTTATTGGGGAAAAAAATAATTGTGACTTTGTCAAGATTTTTACCCAACCTTCAAGAATTTTTATGTTTCATTTCCCAAAAAAATATATTAAATCTTACTTTAATTTGAAAAAAAAAAACAGGAGAATCAGAAAGTGCATTGGAGTTGTCAACAAAGCAAGCTGAGACAACAGGAAAATCATCATGTACTTCATCGCCAGCAAGAACAAGAACAAATAGCAAGAAAGAAAACAACAACAACAACAGTGATTCAGAAGAGACAGAGTTTATAACAAAGCTAATGAATATGCTCTCAGATCTGTCTGAAGAAGACATGAAGTCTTCAACTTGGGTTTCTACTTCGTCAACTAAACCCGTTGACTACACTCAAGTCGAAGAATTTTGTGTGGAATTTGGTCAGGAGATTCTTGACCTTGTTATGGACCAGTTTGTTGATGAAATACTGTCTATCTAGTAATTCTCAATCCTTCATCATGTCTTGTCTTCCAATCCGTTAACCCAAGACTCCCAACAGCCCTAATTAATTATCATCATTCTACAATTCCTGAATTTGTTATCATGCATATATTTGTTTTTTTTTTCGGTCGAACTAGAATAATAATTTTAAGAAGATAGAAAAAAAATTAAATCTAAAAGTCTAAATAGCATGAAATAAAGCTCAGTGATCGAATGTTTGAGGCAGCAGCCTTCATAACTGCAGATCGAACAACAATGAACTGCAAATGTTTAAATGGGGAAAAATAAATTAAAGACGGAAATATCATACATTTTGAATTTAAGATTGAATATAATTATAATCCTTACAGTTCAAAAATAAAATAAAAAATATAATCCTTATGATTTGTAGTTATTTAAAATTTATTCGTTTTTTAAATTCTATAAACAAATACACTTATCAAAAACACAAATACATGGTGACAAAATAGGAAAAGGATAATCTTGATGACTCCTATCATAAAGAATGATATTAATAATGATATGAAACAATTTAAAATACATTACATTTGGTCCAAAAAACAGTCATATCAGTTTTCTTCTGAAGTTTGCAGAGCCCCGTAGCTTCGAAATACGTAGTGTCTGTCTCCTTTATGTCCATTTCACATGCAAATTACGGTCTCCTTCTAACGTTACTTCTTTGACGTTTTTTTGTATGTTTCTACTTTTTTTGTTTGGGGTTCACATGTTATTTTCCCACTCTAACTTATTTAAACTTCAAATTATAAATATTTGATCTAGTCTACCAAAAAAAGTATTTAGTAAAAATTAATAAAGAAACCGCAAAAGCGATGCATGAAAGTTTGTACGGGTGGACCGAGCATGATTATCTCAAGTCCTTAACAGGGGTTATTGCACTATTTACAGGCTCCATGTGAAGCCCATGAACAATGCAAGAACCACTTCCTAAAACTACTAAATAAGAACTACTTTTAAAGAGTTTCTTAAACTGTTTGCGGATCCCAGTGACACGTGGCGACCCGCGATTACTTCGTTTTTTTTTCTTTTTTTTTAAGTCAGCAAAAAAATAAAATTAAGAAAACCCATTTGGAGTTTTAGGGATAATGATGTCCTTAGAGCATGTGCAATGGGAGGTTCTTAGCGGGTGGGACCCGCTAAATTCCTTAAGAACCACCTCTTAAATCTCTTAATTAAGAGGTGTTCTTAGTTGGGTTCTTGCAATGTTCGCGGACCCCACTAATACAGGCCGGCCCGTGATTGATCCGTTTTTTTTTGAAGGAAAAAAAAACTCTTAGGATTAATTATACTCTTAGAGCAAAGAGTTTTTCAGAGGATAACTCACCCTAAAAGAAATAGAAATTAAAAGGAAATTAAGAGCGAAAGTCACAAAGTATCTCATTTAAGCAATTATGAGAACCTCTTAAGAGAACCTCTAATGCCATTTGTCTTCCAATCAATAACTTAATCTTCAAAATATAATCAAAATTTATTTATATAATTATATAATACTATAATATTATTATTTTGAAGATAAAAATTTTCATTTGAGATACTAATGGATGAATTGCTCTTAGACCATCATTAACCTCAGTTTCTTAATTGAAATTCTTAGTTTCGGTTAAGAGTCGGTTCTTAACTTTTTTTAGTTAAAAACTAAGAAAAATTAAGAACTGACTCTTAAATAAGAGTTTTAAAAACCGTCTTTTAACGGAAAAGTGTAAAAAACAAAAATAAAAATAAAAAATTAAGAACTTAAATTAAGAAATTAGGGTTAATCATCCTCTTAGTGCTCACTAATTCTAATTGAATTGACGGGTCAAATGTTGACCCCCTTTTATAATACGAAATGTTATTTAAAAAAAAAAACTATTTGTTCAGAAAAAAAAAAACGCACTACAATTGTGTGAACCCCCTCCCCCCCAAGGCGGTTTTAACTGTGCTGCGTTCTGCTTGGTAGCTGTTTTTTTTTTTCTGGTAGCTGTCTCTTGCAAGCGAAGAAAAATAAATCAAATCCATATCTCAAATAAATGCTTGTACAAAATAGGTTATATATGATCGATCACAAATAACGCGGTGAAGTGGGACAAATGTGCATTGAGAATAAATTAGCTAAAAATACTAAACCAATTTGATTTTTTTTTGGCACACCTATAAGAAATTTACCTGAGCAAACAAGATATTTAATCCGATCGAATCGGGTTGAGTTTCAAGTAAAAAAGAACCATAGCATATATGGACGGACATATATCAAATTTTGATTTGTCGTTTTCAACTTCCAGTTACTCATCATATAAAGAAAACAAACATAACTAGATATGATTTAAATGAGATTTAAGTAAGGAACTAAGCTATAATTAACCCATTGCTTAAATTAAATAGAAAAATTTAGAATCCTTGATCATCATCGTGATCTCTGTTAAGCTGATTAAGCAAAACATCAATGAGAGTATCTCTCCTCTGAGCCCTCGCTTCTTCTCTCAGCCGTCTCTCATCATCTCTCTCCATCCACCTCCTCTCCCCGGCGGCTCTCTCCTCCTCTAGCTCCGCCATTCTCCTCTGCCACTCTTTCTCTCTCTTCTCCTTCTCTCTCGCCTTCATCTCCCATGCATCTCTCCATTCTTTCTCCATATTCACCGTTTGCCTCATAAAGTCATCCAACATTCCTTTCAGTGTACTACCCGCGGTTTCAGCTTTGCTACTGTCTTTTCCTTTTTTCGCACGTTTTTTTGGATTAGTACAAGTACTAGTACTAGGAATCACTTGTGCATCTTTCTTGTGTGTCCCGACGATACACAATAATTCCTCGTCGATCTCTTGATTAGGCTCTTCTTCAGATGAAAACTGATTATGTTTTCTCTTCGAAGAAGTTCTTGGTTCTGACCACAATATTCTTTGCATTCTTGCTGTGAAAATCGATTGGATCTCGTTGTAATATGGGAACTGCTGCCTAATAGCTTCTGACTCAGTCGTTTCACACACCTGTCCTATACATATTCAATATGTAAATGTAATATACGTAGTGCACACACATAAAGTATGTGCTTTTCATGCATGTAATTGTATGACACTGTGCATACTCTATACGCTATACATACGTTTCTAGCCAAGTGACCAAGTATGTTTTTCATGCATGTATGTAACTATATGAACATGCTACTTTTGTTGCCTTGTACTTAACGTATGACGTATTTACATATGTTGACGT
Organism: Moricandia moricandioides; assembly: GCA_905132885.1. Classification (NCBI taxonomy): domain Eukaryota; kingdom Viridiplantae; phylum Streptophyta; class Magnoliopsida; order Brassicales; family Brassicaceae; genus Moricandia; species Moricandia moricandioides. The sequence continues at coordinate 71,365 of CAJHQQ010001442.1, read as the reverse complement.
ATTCAAATATCATGTAACTAGTAAAACGTTTCTTAATACTTACGGTCATGCATCAGTTATAAATAACGGTAATTGTTTTTTGTGGGATTTTATGAACATGAGAGATATTACTTAATTACTCACCAATTACCATGTGAAATATTAGTAGTGTAATAAACAAAACAAAAAGGAGATATATAAAAGATCAAATGTGAACATAATTAAGCGGTATCATGAAACTCACCATTAATTAAACGCATTAAAGTCTAATATCTAACTTGTTCCCACTAATGGCAGGGTCGAAACAACCTAAGAGATTAGGTTAAACTCATTAATTGACATCTATACATACACCACGCATAGACTAGCTAGGTGGTTTCCAATACGCATACTCACCGCAAATGAAAGAATACATACACTTTTTGTGCAAGAAAAGAACACACACACACACGTATCATAATTTTTAGAATGATATAGTATACATCTAACCATGATATACTTGTAATAATGATCATAGAACAACATCAAACAGGTGTATATATAATTTAGACTATATAATTAATAGATAGATATAGTTGAAGGTAACCTTGTATCTAGCGACGAGGTTCTTCCACTTGCTCTTACACTGTTCCGCGCTCCGAGCAAAACTCCTGTCGGCCATTCTAGCGGCGACGAGTTCCCAAAGTAGCTTATTACGTTTGGTTTCCATGAAAGTCTGATCAAGCTCTTCTCTTATACCCAAAAGCTCCTTTGTCTCGTCTATGCTCCACTGTGGGATTCTCTCACCTCCTCCACCGAGATCCATCGCCGCCGTCCTGCTATGCGGCGGTGGAGGGAGCTGTTGCTGTTGGATCAAGTGATGAAGCTGATGGTGGTGGTGATAAGGGTTACGTCGGTCCATTAAGTCTTTGTGACGTAAAGAGAATTAAGAGGTTTTTTTAGGGTTACTTATAAATAAAAGAGAGGCGTCTTTGAAAGAGAGGATAATACAGAGTTTATAAGGTGGTGTGAAAAGAAGGTGTGAAACCGTCGAGTGACGATTGGAGTATAGTTTTTTTTTTCCCTCATTTATTTATAGTATACGTAAGATTTTTTTAAAAATTGAATATACTAAGTTTTGTTTTCTGAAACACACTAGAAGTTATGTACTCAATTATTTAGCCGACTTAAATACAACACGATTATCTCAGTACTATTTAGTGAAAAGGACCCACTTCCGTATTAGATCAATACATATATATACCTTTAACAGTTCAGTATAAAATTAGCCAAATGCGTGCTTGGTGATAAAATATGGCAAAAGAAAACCTCTGTTACTCATTAGAGGGAGAGATTTGGATACATTAGTTATATAAGGGGGGTTCATAAGGGGGGTTCACACAGTTTTCTAGATGAACAGTGATAAACCCGTGCTTTTGGGGTTCACTCTGGTGAACCCGTATCATCACTGTTCACGACACGTGGCGACCCGCGATTAGTCTATTTTTTTTTTTTTTTTTTTTTTAAAAAAATAGAAAAGAAAAACAAAAAAATTTAATAATTAAAAAATGAAAAGATGAACCCCAAGGGGGTTTGTGGATGCCCTAACAAACTTATACAGAAGGTTTTAAATACGGGCTATTGTTAATATTTGCTGAGGCCCATTAAATGGAAGACGACTTAGTTAAACTTTAAGCGGATCCCAACTAGACCCATTAAGTATCTACCATACCTAACTTACGGAAAATGGTCAATTTAAACCTCACTAATCTTTATCCTGCATTTTCCTACCTCAACTTTATTATAGTGCATAATTCAACTTAGACTAACAATTATTTCAAATAAGCCATTTGAAATATAAAATTCAAACTAAAATAAATTTTAATATGTTGGTCAACCATATATAAATATCAAAATAACAAAAAATCAAAATAAATTCGGATAATTTGAAAATAAACTAAAATTAATATCAAAAACAATAAATTTCCAACATTCCAAAAATATATCCAAAAACCAAAAATATCTGAAACTCATAAAAATAAAATAATGTAAAATATAAAAATATATATAAATGTATTAATTAAAACCATAAGTCTATATTAGTTAAAACGTAAAAATATATAAATGTATATTTACACTTTTTAATAATACTTCTAAGATATTTCATTAATTAGTTCGCTATAGTTATGGTTTTAAGTAGATGTAACAGTTATTGCAACTTCTTTTAATCTTTTTCTTACAAAGGGTTGGTACAAACTGTTTAAACTTTTCATTGACCCAACACAAACATGATAACATTCATTTAGCAATCTCTTCTGTTTCTATTTTTACTTTTTATTAGTCTCTGATTCAAGTAAACAATACAATCGCTAATGATACATTGACCTCTTTAATTTAATTCTACCAAATTCATTTGAAATAAAATAAAATCCTTTAAAAAATGCTACCAATACATGTTGGAGAAAGTTACACTCACTCTTCTTCTTCTTCTTCTTCTTCTTCTTCTTCTTCTTCTTCTTCTTCTTCTTCTTCTTCTTCTTCTTCTTCTTCTTCTTCTTCTGCAGGAGATTCCTTTGACTTCTCAACTTCCGACCGCTCGTTTTCTGAGGTTGCTGTGTCGACGTCCATCTTCTCATCATCGGGGTGTCTCTGGCCTGACACTTGAGAATCTGATGTCTGGGTGTGGCTCGTTGGTGCTGGAGGAGGATCCGACACATGGGTGGTCTGACTCATTTCAGACTGCCCCGCACCAATGGGACTGCTCTGAGATTGACTCGTTTCGGACTGGCCCGTACCAATAAGACTGCTTTGAGACTGACTGGCAACCACCTGACTGGTTTCCTGATTATGATCTGTTTCAGAGTGACTCAAAGGTACAGAGACTTGCTGAGACTGGCTCGTCTGCTCTTGAGACTCGCTTGCTTGCAGCTGTCCCTGACTCTCTTGTGTCTCACTCGCTTGCAGCTGTCCCTGACTCTCTTGTGTCTCACTCACTTGCACCTGACTCTCTTGCGTCTCACTCGCTTGCACCTGACTCTCTTGCGTCTCACTCGCTTGCACCTGATTCTCTTGTGTTTCACTGGCTTGCATTTGACTCGTCTGTGTTCCCTGAGAATCGGGGACAAGTCCAAGAACAGCCAATGTAGATCTACCAACCAAAAAAAAAAATCATGTCTTGTGATAAGCAAATGGATTTTCCAAATAGCTGAAGAGCTTGTTTTAATTCAAACCCGTAGATGATTAAAAAATAGAGGGAAAGGGTCACCTTGGAAGTGAAGACTGAATATCTGGCTGGCTGGCATGCGCGGCCAGAGGAGCTCTTAAGGACGAGACTTTAGTCAATGCATTTCCCAGCTGAGTTGGCGGAAGCTGTTTGCCAAAAATAAATTTCAATGATCAAAACCCCCCCTTTTTTTTTTCTTTTCTTGCAATTGACAATTAAGAAAAGCATAACGAGAGTATTCTTTTTTTTTTACACTACAGCTGAGATTCTGAAAAGAAAAACCGCATACAAAGCAGATCAGAGAGGAGTTAAAAAGAAAAGATTTTTATAAATTCGTACCTGTAGTAAGACCTTGTATGATTGAGGCTGTGTTAACTCTGCACATTTCAAGAATCCTACCCACAGTTTCGGAAATTTCCATATCTGAAGCAGCAATGTTCGTATCATCAAATCATAAGAGTGAATGTCGAATAGAGAGAGCGAGAGAGAGAGAGAGTATGACGTTCCAAGAACATTACCGACCTGTTTGCTAACGAGACGAGCAAGGATCTCCAGGATAAAGTCGGACTAGTACAGCATTAAGTTGTAGAGGTTATCATTGTTATTTAAGTGAAAATCAAAATTGCGCTTTCAAAAAGAGAGATATATGTTACCAGAGCTGGAAAAGCACCGATAGCTTGTAGAACCGTACGCATGAATAACATTGGCAGTGGAATTTGCTGGACCTGCAGCCATTCAGCAAAAGTACCCGGAAGAACTTTTTTAAAAAAGAGTAAAAATATCTAATAAACAAACTGGGACAATAAGATGGAGACCGTTACTGTACCAGTTGATTCAGAACGCCGGCTAAAACCTGTTGAGTGAATGTCTGCCTCTGTGCGAAACAGGTATTGCATGCATCTGTGACCTGAGAAGATAGTGTGTTTTGATTGAATAAGCAAACTCCGGGTTGATAAATTTTTAGGTAAACAAGTTGCGGATAATTATTGTTCATCAAAGCTGTTTGTTATTTGCTGCAATGTTGTAAAGAAAATGGTCTGAGACATACCTGTTTAAGCGGTATTCCATCTCTCTTTGGGTCAATGCTATGGATAGCAATTAAAACTTCTGATGGAGAAAGCACTGGACCAGACTGAGATGATCCCTGAGAACCAAATTCCAGACTCAGAAGATCAAACTTACCTCAGAAGCAAGCAAGAAGTACGCCATGAAAAAAACTAAATTAGATACCTGCAGGACACGAGAGAGTGCGACTTGGAACTTCTCCATAGGAAGATTGACCATATGGGGGAAAACACGTAGAACCTAAGAAAGAGAGAGAGAGAGAGAGACAAGTTGCAACGTTAGGAGAATATGAAAACTATAAGCCTCAATAGAAGGGGGAAAAAGGTAGGAAAGCAGATTTACATCGTCTCTTGGCAGGAACGGCAATATTGGGAAAATAATTTCTACATCCTGCAGTTCCATCAAAAATTCAAAATCCAAGTATTAAAAAAATTGACGAAACACTAGTAAGGAGATTTTAATGGAACATTCCATCATCTTCACCTTTATTCTTGTATCAAACAACTTTCTTATAGTATGTATCAACTCTGACGAAGGCCTAGGCCCCTCAGTAAGGGTTTGAAGAACCTGTCATCAGGAAGAAACATTAAGGGAAATATTAAAACTACTCCCAGCTATTTGAAGCCTATTTACAGCATAGACGACAAAGTTGAGAAGAAAAAGATGAAAACCTGCATTAGAAGGTTCTCACTTCCACTCGGTGGGTCTGATATAATTTTAAGAAGCTCAGATGATGAGCCCATAGTACGAACTAGTATTGGGATTTGACGATGTATAGCCTACATATATAATCAGTGAGGATAAATAACAGAGAAAAATAAAATACTGATTTGAGAAAAAGCATGAGCAGTCTTACCTGCTTAACAGGATCTGATGCATCTTTGTAAATGTTGAACACATGGACAAAAAGGGCGTGCTTCTGAACATTAAGTAGTACGCATTGGAATCAAAACTTTTAGCAAAATTTAGCTGCAACCTTAAAGGCTAGAATTGTCATTTAGTAGAACGGTACAAAAATCACAAGACCTTGGTACATAGTGCAAAATAGAGTGACAAGCAGCGTTGGGCTTCAGATACTGAAGTTGATGATGTTGCTTCTAAGGACGAATCCATGCCCGCACCACTCACCGGCTGAAAAAAGTTCCGGTCAGATATTTCTTATGAGCGCGCGCAGCATATAGAAGTCCAAAAATAATTTGCTTTCATGTACGAACATGTACCTTTACACAATCATTGCTCAATGTTTCAGCATCTCCTCTCTCTGAAGAAATGCAACTCACAACGGAAAATAGCTTGTCTTTTGCAAATTCCTCAATCTGTTGTGTAACAAATGAAAAAGAATAGAGCTTGTTTGCCACCTGTATAATATGATCCCCCCACAATTATTAAAGTGGTAACACATCAACACCGGAATACACTACATCTCAGGTTTTTGGTTAAACATACCAGGCGGATTGCTTTCATGCGAATTTCTTCCAAGTGATGAACAGCACTCTTTCATTCAACAAATAAAGGAAAAGGGAACAAAATTTAGTAAGAGCCATAGAGAAGAAGAGTAACACAATTGGCAATATGAAACCCCAAATATATATAGAAAACCCCGGATAAAGTCACAGAAAGGAGAAAGAACCACAATAACCGAAGCCCATCGCTGAATGATGAAAATGTTGGTTGCGCCAAAGAAAAAAGAATCAGCGAAGAGGTGAGATAGAAGAAACCTGCAAAGCAATCTTCAGGCAGTCATTCCGTATTCCAGGTCTCGTTAAAATCAGACTCCAAACAGCACTGAGGCCTTGAGTAACACGGTCTCCGCTAGGTAAATCCTTTTCAACCTTGTCACCACTTTCAGGACAGCAAAACGATTCCAACAACTTCAGAACTGATTTCGGCAGAAATGGAGAATCTCCGAGCAATTTACTTAACGACTTATCAGACGGTGGAAAAGAATCTCTAAGTGCTTCAGCCTAGAAGGTATAGAAATGTTTCTGAGAAATTTCCAAGTAAAATGTCGATTAAGATTGTAAAAGAAAAAAAAAAGTGAACGCATACCACAGCCACCAAGAAACTCTCATATGCAGACGCAGCAGTAGTTGACGAGAAGAAATCTTGTTCTGCTTCTGCCTCCCCGTATAGCCTGTAGAGAACCCGCACTGTCAACTCATGTCCCTGGAAACATAAGTAACAATGATCAGATAAAATGGTTTATGAATCAAGTTGGGATGTCATTCAACATTTTCAAGACTAAGACACAGCAAAGTCGAGCCAGGCTGAGAGCCCTTAAAATAGAAAATCTCCGGGGATACAATCCGAGAGTCAGAATCGAAAACCACCAAAATACAATAAGCGTGTATAAAAATACACAGGATTCAGCGACTCAATTGTTCACCTTCACAAACAGGAGAACAAATTCTCACCTCGTGACTCAAATAATCAGAGAGAATGTGTTCCTGTAACATTTTCCAAGGGTCCAACTCTGAAGGAAACTGCAAAAATGATAAATGGGAAGATCAATTACTACGAGACAATGCCATCAAACTTCAAATGAGCATCTGGCCGACATATTGGTAGCAACTAGGACGTATTTAACAGGTATAAAACAGGAAAGCATCATAGAAATCGAATAACAAGCAGTAGTACTAGAAATATTCACTTTCTATAAGAACATTATTGAGGCAAGTGAGGCAAGAATCATGCAGAGGCCGATAAGTCTAACTTTATAAAATCACACAAAAGAAAATTTCCTGCAGAGTAATAACTCATAAGCTGAACTAAGAGAGAGCTAGAAGAGAGTCATCTTCTCAGAGCGCTTCCATGAGCAAACAAGACAGGTAAAAAATATAGTTTAGAAAATGACCTCCACTCCCAAGTGAGCAAGAAGAGAAAATCGTAGCTGTGAGCCACCAGACAATGATACTTGTTTATATGCTTCAACAATGCGCAAAAACACCAGCTTCTGCAAACCGTCTTTCTCTTCATCAGAAAGGTTGACAACAGGTGCTGATATCTTAGGCAAGACAAACTGAGGGGCCGAAGCAAATGAAGTTGCCGTTGAGGAAACCAAGATGTTAGAACCTGTGTCAGTCGCCTTTGGACTAAATTCCTCAGACTTATCCACTGACGCTGATGGAATCACAGCGAGAAGAAGTTCTCCACTGACAGACGCATCTTGGTTCTTGCTGGCGGCCTCCACACTTGTAGAACCCAATACAGAAGTAACAGGGGCTTCTGATAACACATAACATTGAGCAGAAGAATCTAGTCCAGGTATACCACTTTCTATATTCCCTCTGTAATCCATATTTGGTGGAAGCTCAATATTGCCCTCTTCATTTACTGAAGAGGCTGATAAGCCACTTGCAAGAACTACATCTACAGCCGGAAATATCCGCTGGTCCACATGATTCACACAGAGTTCTTCACCTTCCTGCCATTGGTGAGATTTAAATGTACAATACAATCTTAAAAACTAGGAAGGAAAGGAAGAAATGACGCAATAAAATATAACACAAAAATACTTTTAATAGAGTAAAGAGCACCCATACATTTTCCGTTTTCGGTGTGTTAGGATTTATCAGGGCAGCAACTGGTGGGAATGCAGTTGACAGTGAAAGAACACCAGCCACAAATGATTCTGGATATTTATTTTGTGCATCACTACCAACTATAGACATGTTCATCACCAGCTCATCAGTGCCATCAGCATAAGAGGAACCATTTAGTAGAATATTATGCATATTAGCCATCACAACATCGGCCAGCAAATCCGCAGAAATACTTGAAATAAGGATCTCTAGAGATCCAATTGCTTTTTCACCCTGGGCAACCAATGCTCCAAACATAGCAACCAGTTGCTGAACAGGTCCAGTATCACTCACTCCTCTGCTATTACTTGGCCCAGTTGAAGTAGAAGTAACCAGAGGTAGAGAGCCAACACTGTTACCATTTAATGCTTCAGTAGTTTCTCCTGACACAGAAGGTGTTATTCTTGATCGTTTTCCAGTCAAAGCATCTCCATTCGGATCAATATTGTATTCTGATCCAGATCTTTTCCTACCAAAGTTACTTTCCGTAACAATAGAACTTGCACAGAGAGAATTCTCTTCCACTGATACCTGAAACTAATAAATTTTGGATTTAAAATCTCCGTATCTAAAATATCTAACCAAAAAGGAAGACACATGTACACACAACCATAAACATCTAGATTCAGTTATAGATGAAAAGAGGAACAAACTACCTTTGTATCCTCTACACTATTTTTGTCTTGAATGCTTCCGTTAGTCGTGTAAAACAGATCCTCAGATTTCTCTGCCCGACTGCCACCTTCTATCTCTTTCAGAGCACCGATCAACCGGTCCTTCCACTGGAACAAATTGCAGCATAGGGATCAAAATAATTGAAAACAACTATGAAAAACAACTCCATGGAGAACATACTATCTCAACATATACAAGAATGGTTAAACCACAATTCACTGATTAAGTATGATAGGATAGTAAGTAAGCCAGGTCAGCAAAACACACATGATCCATACACCCGAGCGCATTAGCTAACAATCTACAGAAAACTTTTGGGAAGATCAAATACAAAGCATTGGACAATGATCGTTTACTTGCAGTGACAATGTATACCGCTCGGGATAAAGCAAATAATCAATCATATACATGAAATAAATGAAATAAATACTTGAAGGTGACTTAAGCAAAGCAATACCGGTGCAGCAGCCGGATGTGTACATTCCAAGCAGGAGAGAAATACAGTCTTGAGGGCAAGATTTGCTGCTGCTGCATGCACTCCTTTAAGAAAGCTTGGGGCATCCAAGCTCAGTAGAACAGGCAGGATTCGTCCACAATATGCAGGACGTTTCTTTGCAACTGATGAAAGACTGTATAAGAAACAGAATCAAATAAAGAGGAACTCTTGAGCCATAAGACAAGTTAACATGACATCCTGGATCTCCATATATACAACAATTTAATTATTGAAGATACCAGCAGATTCCCTTAAACACTAGAACTGTGAGTGAGAACCAAAGCATACTTAAACATTTTACCCCGTTCAAATTATAGCAGCTAAGTTCTCACTAGATTGGATGCTCTTTCAGACAATAAAATTCAAATCCAAGTTTCTGAAACATGTTCAGAGATAACGAAGCTTTTCTAGAAAATTGATCCAAAAAGAGTCATAGAAAGAAGCGTATACATGTTTTCAAGAATTTTATAGAACATTTGAGGTGTACACTCTGCCGAGCTCCAAAGGGACATAATAATACCAAATGAACTTGCACTCAACAGACAGCTTACCTATTGATAAGAAAAATAATGGTAGAGCTATTTAGAGATTTTGCAGCAGGATGCCGAAGCTGATCAAGCAGTAAAGCCAATTTCTGGCTGGCCTCAATCGACAAGTCTCCGATATTCAAAACAGGATGCCCCGCACGAAGAATAGATATATTAAAATCTGCTTGAATTCCTTCAGGACAGGTAACTAAATTGTATAAGAAAATGGTTCACTAATAAAAAAAAACTCCTTGTTTCACGTATTGAGCGGATAGATCCATAAAGAAATACCTTCATGAGAAGAAGACTCCAAAGACACGCTAGGGTCAGGTGTATACAAAAGAATAAGCGCTTCCACAAATTTCATAGCGCATAACTTTACACCACTGTTTCCTTGCTAATATACAAGTCACAAGAAAAAAAATGGAATCAGAAAAGATTAAAAAAAAAATGAAATCATGGGGATCTTAGAGAAAGCATTTAATTCGCACCTTGAAAGCCACAGAGTATATTTCATCCTTGAATTTAAGCATCCATGTCCAGGAAGATTGAAGAATCTCATCCAACTCACTAGAATGCACACCCTGAAACCCAAAAAAGACAGTCAAATAAGAAGGGATTTACATACAAAATGCAGAACACAGAAGAAGAAAAAAGAGCAACCTGAACAGAGAATTTTTGGAGGGTGGAACGGAAAAAAGCAGAAGCAGAAGCGATGACCTGCCTGACAACAGCTGGTGTGTCATCTTGGAGAGACTTAATAAAAAGGGGAACTATCTCAGGTAATAATTCCACATAGTTCAATCCAATTTCACCAAGAATCCTGCATTTTAGAAAATAGCATGAGTGAGGTATATAGAATCCATAAGTGAAGAAAGGAGTACGTCTTTGATTAGACTAAGTCGCAATAGAATCCTAATGAGAGTACTAAGACATACGAACTTTATAATCACTCCCTGAAGTAGCAGCAAGAAGATATACCAATGGCCTCTCATCATATTGCTAATCTCATTACAAAGAAATCCACACAATGGTAGAAACGATACACCTAATCGAAAAAAGAAACGGAGCTTACTCGGCGACAAACTTGCGGACAGCAGCGAATTGATCAAAGAGAAGATCGAAAAGGAGAGGAAGAAGCTCGATGGGGAAAGCGGAGGCATCTCCTTTCAAATACCGACGCAAATTACGCAAGCGGTGGAGCTTCGGAGGCAAATCGGTGGCTGATTTGGCGGATCTCGCGAGACCTTGAAGCTTTTCTCTTGAATACGAAGCCATGATGGCTCCCACCATTATATGGGTTTAGAGCAATTAATACTACTGCCTAGAGACCTTCGACGAGGACGATGATGGAGAAGATTCGCTTTTTTATTTCTGCTACGATTCAATTGAACTGCTTTCGCGTCTTTCCAAAAAGAGAGACGGATATTATTATAATGACACGACGTCGTTTAACTTAATAAAGAAATTGCGGATAGAATGGGCCGAATGAGCCCATTTGGAATGATTACGCATTTAAAAGGGCCAGGTAACCTTAACGGACGTGTTGTGCTTGTGTGGTCGTAATGGAGTCGTTCCGGATCATGCAGCAGAGGACATTGAAAAAAATAAAAAAAACTTAACACAGATTGTAATCCCAGATAAAACCAACCGCGTTACATATTTTTGCTCTGTTAGGCTTATAGCTATGCTTGAAACCACACATTGATAATAATAAGAAGTAGAGAGGCTCCAGGAAACCAAATTCTACAGTTCCAAACTATGAGGACCCTTTTGTTAAATCAAACCTCATACTGAACAATGGGAACCAAGAATGTCTCATTTTCAAAACAAACAACAGATCATTCAATGAGAGTAGTACATTATTCTTCTTCTTCTTCTTATTAGAACTGACAAACTTGTTCTTCTTGCAAATGGAAAGAAGTCGATTACAATTCATAAAACACTATCAAAGAAACACACAAAGGGGATACCAAAAAAAAAAACTATCAAATATCATCTTTTTTTTTTGTTTTTTTGGAGATTACTGCAAAATGGTCTGAAACACCGATTCTCGTCTGAAATTTTACCTTTTCAGTCGGAGCGATTAGCGAACCTCTCAACCTTGTCGTCGTTGAGATTGATCCCAACCATGGCTTCTCCCAGCCCACAGCTGACCTCCACAAGCATCTCCGGGTCACTGTAATGAGTCACTGCCTGCACTATCGCACGCGCCCTACGAGCTGGGTCTCCGCTCTTGAAGATTCCAGAACCCACGAAGACACCGTCGCATCCAAGCTGCATCATGAGTGCTGCATCTGCCGGAGTAGCGACTCCACCAGCGGCGAACTGAACGACGGGAAGACGGCCAAGCTGTTTGGTCTGCATGACGAGATCGTAAGGAGCGGCAAGCTTCTTGGCGAAAGTGAAGACCTCGTCGTCATCCATGTTCCTTAAAACCCTGATGTCACCCATAACAGACCTGACATGCCTCACTGCCTCCACGATGTTCCCAGTTCCAGCCTCACCTTTTGTCCTAATCATCGCCGCACCTTCGCGGATCCTCCTCAGAGCCTCGCCTAGGTTCCGGCAACCGCACACGAATGGGATCCGGAAATTATGCTTGTTGATGTGGTGATCTTCATCGGCGAGAGTCAGCACCTCGCTCTCGTCGATGTAATCGATTCCGATTGCTTCCAGGATCTGCGCCTCCACGAAATGACCAATCCTAGCCTTCGCCATCACCGGTATCGTCACGGCCTGCTTGATCTCCTTTATCATCTGGGGATCGCTCATCCGTGCAACGCCTCCCTGAGCGCGGATATCGGCGGGAACACGCTCCAAAGCCATGACGGCGCAAGCACCAGCTTCCTCGGCGATGCGAGCCTGGTCGGCGTTGACGACATCCATGATAACTCCACCACGGAGCATCTGAGCCAAACCCACCTTCACGGAGAAGGGAGATTTCTTCGCCTCCGTTATCGCACCGTTACCGTACACAGCCACGACGCCGGTTCCTTCCATTATCGGAATCAAAGAAAGAGAATAATGAAGTTTTGTGGAGAATGTGATTTTGATTGATGAATCGATTTCTGGCCCATCTTCGCCTATCTTGGACTCTCCTTTATACTGAAAAAGTTTGTGATAAACCCCATAAATAAATTAATATTGTAGTCCCATTTTCATTGGCTATCATCGGGCGGTCCAGATTAAAACACACACGATTTCGATTTTCGCGTTAACACACATGTTTTACTGGACTGCAATTACTATTTTAAATGGAGGAGTTGTCCTAATTTGGATTATCTACCAGTGGTAAATGCATTGCTAATCAGCGAATATGTAACGTTATCAAACACATCTTAGACGACATGTTTAAATTGCACTTCCTATCCACCAACCTTCTTCTAATACTATACTTCCTTCATTTCTATATATGATGTTTTAAGATTTTTTGATTATTTTATAATATTAAATATTTTTAATTAATTAAATAATTTTAATCTTATAAATATTGTTTAACCGACTGTGTTTTTACTATTTTATTTGTAATTAAATAAAATTATTTTAAATATATTTTTGTTGACTGTATTTAAAAAAGTAAAATTTTCAATATATATTGAATCAAAATATTATATATTATAGAACAGGCGAAATATTTTAATTATAGCGACAATAGATTCTGATGATTTAATTACATCACTTTAGCTAAAATATTAACATCGTTAGTATCTATAACATGTTTATGAATTTGACTTATGTTATACCTAGATAACAAATAATCTTTTTGTTTAAAAATTATTAGGTTTAGATTTTTTACATATATTTAAAAATATATTAAATTTTGATTATAAATAATTATTATTTTTTAATTATCTATTTACCCAATTTTAACAAAAATACGAGTTTTTAAACTTTACGATTTATCATAAATAATATGATAAGGGGGTGGTTAATATACAAGAGTATGACGATTTACCATGGATTAGTCTGCAAAAAATCAGTAATGTATGAGCTTTAAATTATCTATTTATTAGTCTAAGACATAAATCATTTGGTCAAACCAATCCAGATTGTTTCTAAATACTAGTTTATATTATTGGAAAAAAAATCATCTGACAACAAGAAATGTAACTGGACCTCGTAGAATCCACGACTGTAGCTCTAGTCCCCATTAATTGTTTTTTTTTTTTTTTTAATTAACCTGGGGGTATCCAACGCCAATGGAGAGACCCAGACTAATCCCCAAGGACAGTCCACGGATAGACTCTCTCTTCGGGTATTCAAATGGGCCTTAAAGCATAGACCTATATCCGTGTAAGGTGACCAGGATAATTGTGACCTCCCATTAATTGTTGCATAAAAAGACAATGAGAAGAAGAAAAAAGGATGGCAGAAAATGAATTTCTCCATTTTCAAAATTGATGGAAAGCATCTTTAAACTTGTTTATTCGAACAATCGATAGCCATGAACGAACCCAAGTTAAGGATAATAAAAAAAAATGGATAGCCATGTAAACAAATTATACTAATAAAATATAATATAAGAGGAAAATAGATAAATAAATAAATAGGCGGCTGAGGATGAAAATGAAGGGCGGCCTCTCGTTTGCAATGAGTAGATATTTGCACTCACTCAACCCAGTGGCCCAACACTTGCCAACTTGGTCTTGTGACTGCAATAATGACGCTCACTATATAGTCCAAAACAATACTTGACTATTTAGTTTCTAACGGGCTCTCAAAAATTACTACGTTTATTCCTTTCGGTGAATTGGATGGTGGTAAAAAATACAAAGAAGGGTAATGATAGCTAATCAAGATTAAGCAATCGTATAAGTAAGGAATGACGATAATGTATGTGTAAAGAATCGTTACAGCACTTAGAAAAAAAGAATCAAATAAAAAAACAAGGAGGAAAGAAACCAAATAAGAAAGGGGTATTTAGGAGCAATCAAGGCAGACAATCAAACCATTCTCGTTACATAACAAGCACTGAATCCAGGAACCATCAGTAGAGAGAACACGTCGGCTACCTCTGCATCCATCACACATCAAAAACCTAAACCCATCGCACCTCCTGCAAGGTTTATCCCCGGCGATAGGAAGCCCATCAAACAAAGCCCTGAACAGACCTTGCTCGTGCAGAGCCAATACAGTCTGAGCTCCGCCGATGCACCTTCCCTTAACGAACAGAAGCGGAGGCAAGACCTCTGTTTGTGAAGATGAGATTCTCCGGAGCTCGTCCCTGTAGTGTCTGTGCATGGACACATCCCGCTCGTAGTACTTGAGCTTAAAGCTATCGAGCAAAAAGCGGATCATGTTGCAGTCGTCGAAAGTTTTCCTGATTCCCCTAAGAGTTGTTGTGTAGAATACAACAGACTCCTCTCCTCCAGGTGGACACCTTTCCTCAAATCCCAATAGCGGCTCGATTGTACCGTTGACAATTCGAATGTCTTCTTCTTCCTTTTCATCTGCTGGAAAGACGATTACGTCTTCATCATCGAGACTGGATAAATCGTTGACTCTCCTAAAGCATCGCACAGCTAATTCGAACGCTTCGAGCAGTTTGGGATCGAAAAGTGTGGTGGAATTCAATTCAGGTCTTCTAAATCCACATCCAAAACTCTTTCTATCAGATCCAAAGCTATCTCTCGGAATTTGATTTACCGGTGGACTCATGTTCTCCTCGTTCCCAGAAGCTTCTTGAATAGGAGGGGATCTCCAGATCATAGAAGAAGAAGCTGCTGTAATCTTTGGAAGAAACTCATCTGCACCTGAAAGCACCTTCAGAATCCTATCCTGTTTCAGATACTCCCCAGCTCTCATCGATTTCAACTTCTTTGCAAAATTCATCCTCGATGACTTCATCTCCAATGCTTTGCTTCACCGGAGATCCTTTTGGAATTGATAAAGAACGACAAAATAGGTTAAAAGAAGAAAAAAAATGTTCATATAATGATTCAATTTTAATCCTAACGGCTAGAAAAGACGGTCGCTACTCTCTCTCTCTCTCTCTTTCTTTTTTTTAATGGGGAAAACAAACGAGAGTGAGCAAGGGATATAGTACGGTTGGGTGCACTGAGACTTTGTGAACTGAGTGCCACGCTGGCTGTATTATATCATCATCATTTAACAATGCACCTGGATAAGCGTAACAAGAGCCCCTACCTAATATGGTTGACAATTTCGTTATGTATGCGAGCGAAACAACAAATGGTGAACTATTTGACAAGGACAAAAAACCCACTAAAAAACTCTTAAACCAAACTGATTACAAGTGGTTGTTCAAGTACACAGAAACACACAGGTTCAAGTCGTATCTTTTTGCTGCTCTACAGGAGTTGTCTGACAACCATACCAACCTCCTCTTCTTTCCTTCCAACCACACTTTAATCGTTTCTCCTCTCTCTCTGAGTTGACTAGACGGGCACACGCTTTCCCCGGTACTTGTCAAAGAACTGTTGCACCACATACACAAATACGAGCCAAGCATCAGAGTTGATAGGAACTAACTCAGGATCATCATCATAAACAATTGAATAGATTTTCATTTTTAAATTGGAAACATACGGATCTTATATATGGTTGCTGAATGATCCAACCGAGAACAGGTATCTTTTGTACGAAAACTGCCAAGGTTGGCCAGAAGCCGCTGAAATATGGAAACACTGTTACTAACTGTCCATGCAACACACCAGTAAGAATAAGTAAACGGGGACCTGAAGAGTACAAAAAAGCCATAGGTCTCCAACATCATTCCCAGGATAGGCCATCCAAGGACTACAAAGAAGAAGCCGGCCCCAAAGGATATGGTTCCCTGAGTGGGAAACACATTTTAAAGAAACATAGTTAAGAAAAAGAAAACAACCCGTCAGGATAAGCGAGAAATAGAAAAGAAGAGAAAACCTTGTAGTTCTGACGCTTGGTGAAAAACTGCATGGTAGACTTGAGGCCAATGGTTAGACTAACCCCGGAGATGAAAAGAATCTGGAAGAAGACCAGAAAAGAAACTAAGTGGTGAGTAACAGTTGGGAAAGCATATGATAGAAGAGGAACATACATTTCCCATGGCAAGCAATCCCTTGTCAAAGACAAACATGATTCCCAAAAAGGAGAAGAATACGCCAAATGCTGTCAGCCCCAACCCAATTTCTGTTGCATTACAACAAAAAAAGAAGAAGATTTAAGTATAGAGGTGATTTCAGTAGGAAAAAAAAACTTTGGAGGAAGATAAAATGAAAAACAAAAGGGTTGATCGCAGATGATCCACTCTCGCTAGCAAGAAACACAGACAATACTTTTGCGGTCATTCATCTCGAAGGACATCATTGTGGGCTGCTTGCTTCTTCAAACTTTCGCTGCCACATGAAAAAGACAAGGCTGAAACTCAGGCAAAGTAGGACAATTAGAGAGACTGCTTTACGGAATCAAATGAAAATTATAAGATTTGTTCGTGCATACCCAAACAATAGACCTGGGTTCAACATATACTATAACCAATCTAATGTTAGCAAAGGAGGATGGGAGGCCTACAAGTAGACAAAGGAGACGGCGATTGATAGATAGAGGCGAAGAGAGAAGGAAACCTGATTGGGAGGGAGAGGAATTGGAAGCAGAGGTCTCACCGATTTGCTGTTACCGGAATAGAATTGATACTGTATGTTAGGAACTGTCCATGAAGTTACTATAACACCCCCCATGCCATTGAGTAGATTCATGATTATTTAATTTGATCGAGGGCATAGGAGTAACTATCTTCATATAAACGAGGGTGTCGCTGGCTTCAACCCTACGACTGCCCCCCCCCCCAAATGGATATAGCTCTCTTCTCGCCGTCCTCCCTGTTCGCCGGCGACGATGACTCCTCGGGTAACTGATGTGTCTCTCGTCTTTCTGCTTTGATTGATCGAAGACTCAACATTTACATAGCCAGTGATAATTTATTTATTTTTGGTTAACAGATGGAGAGACGAGGGAGAGCTTCGTTGATAGGAATCACCAGTTTCCTGGAATGGTAAGCTCTCCTGCTTATTATTCTTTTTTGAACAAACAAATAGATAGTTTGAGTGAGTGAATTGTTTGGAAACAGGAATTGCATATCCGTGAATTCGGTTTCCACCAGCTGAATGCAAACTTGCTGTGGCCTGGTACTTTCGCCTTTGCTGATTGGTTACTCCACCATCCCCACTTTCTCCTTAACCGCCGCTCTCTCGAGATTGGAAGGTACACCAATTCTTCTCTTCAAACACAATGTTTCCTAAACTGAGTTTTGTTTTTGGTTTGGTGGCAGCGGCACGGGTGCTCTAGCTATTTTTCTTAGGAAAGAGTTTAATCTCGACATTACTACTTCAGACTACGATGATCAGGAGATTCAAGACAACATTGCTCATAACTGTGTTGCAAACAACATTATCCCTTCTCTCCCCCATATCAAGCGTGCCTCTCTTTCCTCTCCGTTCCTCCTCCCATAATTCCGCAAAATGACATTCTTCTTCTTCTTCTTCTTATTACAGATACATGGGGAGATGAATTCCCTATCTCTGTACCTGATTGGGATTTGATCATTGCCAGTGACATCCTTCTATGTATTCAAATTTATCCCCTTTTTCTTTTCTTTGGTTTTTTTCTGAAAACATGTTTCATGCTCTTCTTATTTCAATCTGCAGATGTGAAACAGTACCCAAACTTGATAAAGTCTCTCTCTTTTCTTCTCAAGTCCTATAGACCAAAAGACACCAGTGCCGTTACTCCAGCAGTTTCCAAGCTAAATGGTTAGTATCATTTTCACATCTCTTTTTTTTCCTCTCTCTTTGTTATCATAACACACACAAAAGCAAGTCTTATCACTACTCACTCTCTTTTACCACTAGGAGCAGAGTCTGATTTGCTGCCCTGGCCGGTGTTCTTAATGAGCTGGAGAAGAAGGATTGGGAAAGAAGATGAGTCTTTATTCTTTACGGGTTGCCAAGAAGCTGGACTCGAGGTGAAGCATCTAGGAAACAGAGTTTATTGCATCAGCCTTAGAGAAACCAACCTCTGAAGAATAATAGGTTACTATGAGTCTCCTTCCGCCAGATTGTTTGCATTAGTGTTATGTTTTGTTACTCCTTGCACCTTTCTTTTTTTTTTTGGGGGTGATACCGTCCTGATCATTTCCATCAGTTTGCGTCGCTTCTCATATAGTTTGAACTTTTAACAAACGTCTCATTTCGCTTTTAGATGACAGACGCTCCTTTTCGTTGTTTCAAATATTCTCTTCTATGTCTAAAGTAGGATCATAAATGTTGCAAAGTTTATGCTGTATGATTCATCATTCTAAGAATGAATTGACACCAAAAAATAAAATAAAAAAGCAACAAGTTTCAACGGATGTTTGATTACCGGTTTAAGGATTAGCTTTCTAAACCTCACTCTCCTGTTTCTGTACTGAGATAAAGAGAGTTACAAAGACAAGTTAAAATTCCGACCATTTTTTAAAGGCAATAAATTTAGGGTATTAGGAAGATTTGAGAGATGGGCGCATCATCGGAGTGTAATTTAGGGATACTAGAAACTGTATCGGAGGATGCGATTCTGGAAATCACAGAAAGCTACGATGGGCTTTTCAGTACCGTGGAGTCTCTCATTGCCGGCACCGGAGATTCCTCAGTCGAGCAAGAGTTCGTGTCTCATGTTTCTACTCTCTGCAAGTACGGCCTTGCTTCTCTTGTTCGTGACCACTTCCTCACTTCTCTCCAGGTTTTTTTTGACACAATTATATTTTTATTGGGGGTTACGATTTGAGTGCTTCAGCTTCTTCTAACCATGTTTGAAAATTGTTTTAATTTCAGCAAGCTTTTGACAAGGGCGGTGCATCCAGTTTTTGGCTCCATTTTGATGATTTTCGCCATAAGAAACATACTGTAAGTAAGTTACAAGGGGCTTGCTTGTTTTCATTTTTCGATCCATCAGCTTTTCGACTATGCTTTTCGACAGGATTACGGAGAAGAGATTCACCAAGCCTTGTGCGGGGCTTTGGATGAAATTTCTATAGAGAAGCAGTTTCATGAGAAATGTCTCTCCATACTCGTTCATGCTTTGCAGTCCTTTACAGACCAGTCTTCAGATGCCCAAAGTGTTCAACTTTTTTCCAGATTCCGGTCAATGTTGTCTTCAACTTTGATGACTACTCTTCCTCATCATTTTCCAGGTATACCCATCTTCTTTTTCTGCTTTCCCATGTCCTCTTGTCTGATTCTAACAACCATTCGGACACTAGTGTGTTCTTTCCTACTTATTTTTATTATCTTCTGATTTGATTTCTTTTGACCAAGTTCAGTTTTTACTCTCCTCTCTTTATTTTGTCTCTAGAAATACTCCACTGGTATTTTAAGGAAAAGCTGGAGGAGCTAAGCGCAATCATTAATGAAGATGACACCGAACAATTCGAGAGTGATGTCATGGATTTGGATGACAAGCTGAGATCTAAAAATGGAGAGATGGATGTTGATGAAGGCTATTCGAGACATGACGAGTTGGTGAAGAGCATTGGAAAGGTGGTCCGTGACCTTAGAAGCATTGGTTTCACATCGATGGCTGAAAACGCCTATGCTTCTGCAATCTTCTTGCTTCTCAAGGTACTGCCTCACTGAGACTTATAGAATATATATATAACTCGTGCTTTGTTTGACTATGTGTGTCCATCTCCAGGCGAAAGTGCATGATCTGGCTGGTGATGATTACAGGACTTCTGTTTTGGGATCAATTAAAGAATGGATTCAGGTAGGCTTAGATTCTCACTGTACCATCATCAGATTGTTTTGGTTATTTGGCAATTCCTGACATTTGAATTCTCTTTTCAGACAGTTCCTCTTCAGTTCCTTAATGCGCTTCTTTCTTATCTTGGTGATTCCGTAAGATACGATACCACACCATCTGGCCTCACGTCGCCTCTGGCTTGTTGTCCATCTCCAACCTTTTCCAAGGTGGTGACTCCTTGTGAAGGAATTGTTAGGTGGAAATTACGGCTTGAATATTTTGCTTATGAAACACTGCAAGATTTAAGAATAGCCAAACTGTTTGAGATAATCGTCGATTATCCTGAGAGGTATTTACTTTACTGATAGTAGTTCCTTCTCGCCACGTATCTCACTTGAAACTGTTTTTTCATATATTGCATCTCTGATGGAGATGAAATTTGGTTGATGTAACAGTTCTCCTGCTATTGAAGACTTAAAGCAGTGTCTTGAATATACTGGACAGCATTCTAAGCTAGTCGAATCTTTTATTTCTTCGCTGAAATATCGTTTGCTCACTGCCGGTGCCTCAACCAATGATATACTGCATCAGTATGTATCGACCATTAAAGCCCTTAGGGCAATAGACCCAGCTGGTGTGTTTCTGGAAGCAGTGGGTGAACCAATCAGAGACTATTTACGTGGACGGAAAGATACCATTAAATGTATAGTCACTATGCTTACGGATGGAAGCGGAGGGAATGCAAATGGTTCCGGAAACCCGGGGGATAGTCTTCTTGAAGAGTTGATGAGGGATGAAGAAAATCAAGAGAATGTTGGTTTTGATGATGATTTCCACACTGATGATAAGCAAGCCTGGATCAATGCTTCTCGGTATCTTTGTCTTGGTTTATCTTTATCTTGCACGGCATTGGATTTGTCTTAACTTGTCGTAATCTGCTTTGTCTTCAGTTGGGAACCAGACCCTGTCGAGGCTGATCCTCTAAAAGGCAGCCTCAGTCAGAGGAAGGTAGACATACTGGGAATGCTTGTTGATATAATTGGTTCTAAAGAGCAACTAGTAAATGAATATCGTGTTATGCTCGCGGAGAAGCTTCTCAACAAGACTGATTATGACATCGACACTGAGATACGCACTGTCGAACTTCTCAAGGCAATCTCCACTGAAACTTGCAGAACTATTGGCTTATTTCTACAGTGTTAGATTTGATTTTTACCTTTCTCTTATTATGCCAATAGATACATTTTGGAGAAGCTAGTATGCAAAGATGTGAGATAATGCTGAACGACTTGATTGATTCTAAGAGAGTGAACACTAACATTAAAAAGGCATCTCAAACAGGTTTATATTTCTTAACTCTTCTCAATATTACAACTGCAATGTCTGAATCTCTTTCCCCTGTTGTTTAGGCACTGAGTTAGGAGAGAGTGATATTCTAACCTCGACGATACTTTCAACAAACTTCTGGCCACCAATTCAGGTTTTCAGATGTTCTTCTTTATGATGATTATGCGTCCACTATATCTATACATTTGAAGGGTATAGAGTTTTGTGATTGCTTCCATTCACTGAATTGGAGGAGGAATTTCAGGATGAGCCTCTGGTGTTACCTGGACCTATTGACAAGCTGCTGTCAGATTATGCCAATCGATATCATGAGATCAAGACCCCTCGTAAACTACTTTGGAAGAAAAATCTTGGCACTGTCAAGGTAGTTTTTGTTGTGTGTAGATACTTTAGTAGTGAAGGATACATGTTTTTTTGTTTGTTTGGGAGTATGGGAGAAAGCAGATACTGACAAATGTAACTCTCTCTGAAATGGCTTTGGTTGAACTCAGTTGGAGTTGCAATTTGAAGACAGAGCTATGCAGTTTACAGTCTCGCCCACACATGCAGCCATTATAATGCAGTTTCAAGAAAAGAAAAGGTAACTACAAATCATTATGGATAATTTTCTCCGCCAATGTTACTGAAATCATGTAAGTTTTTTTTGTTTTTGTTTGTTTTAAGTTGGAACTCGATAGATCTTGCTGCAGCCACTGGGATACCCATTGATGTAGTAAACAGAAGAGTAAACTTGTGGATAAGCAAGGTACTCTACATAGTTGATAAAAAAAAATAACATAGATTTTGGAGGGAAGAGCTAAAGTTGTAAAGTTGCATGAACACAGGGAGTTTTGAGAGAATCAAGAGGAAGAGAGACAAAGGGGAAAGAAGTGTACACGCTAGTTGAATCCATAAGTGATTCTGGGAAAAACGAAGGCGAGGAGCTTTTGGGAGGTGATGAAGAGAGTGAAAGATCCATCGCGTCTGTGGAAGACCAACTTCGCAAAGAAATGACAATATACGAGGTATTAATTTTATTATTCTATCTAATCAGTTGCGTAACTAAAAACTTTAAAAAAATGTTTTAATCAGAAATTCATAATGGGGATGCTGACAAATTTTGGAAGCATGGCACTAGAGAGAATCCATAACACTCTAAAGGTAACACAAAGAATATAGTTGCGAGGCTATTTATATATTGTCATTGATTGATTATGTTGCGTTGTGGTGGGTAGATGTTCTGTGTAGCGGATCCATCATACGACAAGTCACTGCACCAGCTACAGAGCTTTCTGTCAGGGTTGGTATCTGAAGAGAAACTTGAGTTTAGAGATGGAATGTATTTGCTAAAGAAGTAGTTGTATATTTTGCTCACTCGCTGGAGGGACAATACAATTTTTTTTTTTTGACATCCTGCTGTGTTATACATTTTAATGGGAACTACGTGCGGTTTTGTACTGCATTTAAACACCATGATGTTTTATTCATTTTAGTTTGACAATGTCTTTTTGATGGACCTACGAGAGCTAGCTTTCTATTTGATTGAGATGTTCAGAGGCCCAACAGAGGCCAATAATTAAACTGGTTTCCAAAGTGGATCCGACAATAAGTAATCTTACAGGAATGCCACTAATTAAACTAGTTTGCAGTTGGGAAATCGTGACATGGGAGAAGAGAAATCACTACTTCAGTTCCGTTGTATCCCTTCGCTGAGGACCTCTGATTTGGCTCTCAAAACCTCTGAACCTTCATGGAGCGGTGGCGTTTTCAGCAAATTCGCATCTGTATCGGTTGCGATTAGGAGAGATGGAAGGGAATCTGGTGCGTCCGTTTCGGCGGTGGTGATTCCCAAGGCAGATGCGCCTACTTCGGCTCAGCTTTTGAAAAACCCCGTCGCCCTTTTGTCATTTGTACCGAAAGACGCAGCTCTGTTTTTCGCCGGAGCGTTCGCCGGAGCCGCCGCAAAGTCAGTGACGGCACCGCTTGACCGCATAAAGCTCCTTATGCAGGTAAGTAGCCTCTCTCTCTCTCTCTCAACAACTTCATGGTTTTGTCGCACGTGTTTTCCTTTTTTTCCTCCTTTTTATTGTTTTTTAATAATTAAGAAAAATGTTATGCATAGTGGTGTGACAGCACAATACTACGCTGTCGTTTGGACTAGTTTATATTCTTATATTCTATATGTATATATATATATATATATGAAGAAATATAAGCATATATTTATATCTCATACTTTAATTAGAAACTAAATCGCTTGGATCTTTCCATGAGATGATCTTGATCATGATGTAAATTTCACTATCTCATAAAGATATTATCTTAAGGGTAGGGGTGGACATGATCGAATAGTGCCGTAACTTTTTGGTATTTGTGATTTTGTTTCGTAACTTACGGATATGTGATTTTTTTATTTGCTTTGTTTCCGAGAAATATATATATATCTGGTTTTATCAAAAACTTTTTTTGATAATTTGTGAATATTTACATATATCTTATCCATTTTGTTTAATACAAATAATCTTGAAAAACACTATACATATTTTTTCCAAAAAAATATTTTTACTTAAAGTTAGACCAAAAGTAAAAATTAGTGGAACTATATATTCCATATTCTTTATAATGAAATAATGTTTTGATAAAATACAAAATTTTAGAAAATTGTAATTTTATAAAGATTTTATATTTATTTCTTAATTTATATTTTATAAATAACAAAATTATATGTTAAAATAAATAATTCTATAAAATTATACAATTAAACATTATATTTAATTGTAAATATACATTTGTTTGTCTAAAGTCAGAGCAGATCGGTTTTTAACGGATATTGATTTTTAATATTTGATTTGAAGCTTTATGGTTATCCAGATTTTTTAAATCAAAATTAATAACAATCGAATCAAATTTAACAAATAAAATGTTCAGCATTACTTAATGTACCTTTGTGGTATGGGTGGATTATGTACTTTTTTTTTATTGTAACTAGTGTGACTGTGTTCTTTTACAGACATACAATACTATTTACTGATTCGTACAATCTTAATTGACGTCTTATTTAAATTATTATTATAGACACATGGTGTTCGAGCTGGGCAACAAAGTGCTAAGAAGGCTATTGGTTTCATTGAGGTACATAATATTCTCAAAAATCATGTAATAACGTACATGATTGGTTCATCTTACTGTAAACTAAACTCATTGTTGATTTTTTTTTATAATAATTTTGGAATATATATAACAACAGGCAATTGTGTTAATTGGAAGAGAAGAAGGTGTTAAAGGGTATTGGAAAGGAAACCTACCTCAGGTACTCACTATCTCTTTACATACATGTATGTCCCAAAAAGGCTGTGTGTAATTTAGTGGAGTTTGACTGCTCATAATCTTTGGCCTTTATGTTCCAGGTGATAAGGATCGTACCTTATAGCGCGGTCCAGTTGTTTGCATATGAAACATACAAGGTTTTGTG
This sequence comes from Moricandia moricandioides, assembly GCA_905132885.1. Taxonomy (NCBI): domain Eukaryota; kingdom Viridiplantae; phylum Streptophyta; class Magnoliopsida; order Brassicales; family Brassicaceae; genus Moricandia; species Moricandia moricandioides. The sequence continues at coordinate 46,323 of CAJHQQ010001442.1, read as the reverse complement.
ATCTTTTTTTTTCATATCAAAAGTTTCCAAACAACCGTCTCATCATTTTTATGTTTTTTTATTCAGAAACTCTTTAGGGGAGAAGACGGTGAATTGTCTGTTCTTGGAAGGCTTGGTGCTGGTGCTTGTGCTGGCATGACCTCTACCCTGGTAACTAATGCTGTTTATCTGTCTGACTAAGTTCATCTTTGTTTCACTGAAAATCGTAAATGCCTTTAAGGAATCTTTTTACCTTTTTTTTTATATTTTATAATGCAGATTACATATCCTTTAGATGTGCTGAGATTGAGGTTAGCTGTTGAACCGGGGTATCGGACCATGTCCCAGGTATATTCATTGAATTATATAGACCAAAACTCATAAGCTCCATAAAAACTGTTCAAATTACATGAAACATGTAGGTTGCTTTGAACATGCTGCGGGAGGAAGGGATTGCATCGTTCTATAACGGTCTCGGTCCGTCGCTGTTAAGTATAGCTCCATACATAGCCATCAACTTCTGCGTCTTTGATCTGTAAGTCTGCTGTTAACAGTCCCCTTGAAAATGTTTCAGTCTAGTGTTTACATAATCGCACTGCAGGGTAAAGAAGTCTTTGCCAGAGAAGTATCAAAAGAAGACACAGTCATCTTTGCTAACAGCAGTAGTGGCTGCTGCTATAGCTACGGGTACTTGCTATCCCTTGGATACCATTAGAAGACAGATGCAATTGAAGGGTACTCCCTATAAATCCGTGTTTGACGCCTTCTCAGGTAAAAACACAACAAAACCTTGTCTGCTTTCAAGAAAGGGAAGACTGGTTTGTATCCTGAAAACCGTTTTATAGGCATCGTTGAGCGTGAAGGAGTTATTGGATTGTACCGTGGCTTTGTCCCCAATGCCCTCAAAAGCATGCCAAACAGCAGGTACCTAGCTTTAGATATATATATTACTAGTGAAGAAGCCAGATTCTCATCTTCTTTCATGTTTGTTATTCAGTATAAAGCTTACAACGTTCGACATCGTTAAGAAACTCATTGCAGCAAGTGAGAAGGAGTTCCAAAGAATAGTGGATGATAATCGCAAGAAATCAGCAACTCCTAACACAATCGATGAAGAAAAGTGAAAGCCGCTGTTACGATGAAGCTCTTTTTGTTTTGTTGTGTGTGTGTAATTTTGAATTGAAAAGGCATTAATTAAGCCCAGAGAGTGTATGTCACTGTTCATATATTGGGTAATAAAAATTCGGGCTGTGTCCCGGCTTAGTCATAAACATAAAAGAGAACATGCATGGAACAAAGCTTAAAAAACAAGGCTAGCGTGTGCGTGTTCCTCTTTGGATGAAGCAAAGCTCGTTGGAGATAGACCGATTGGTTAAGTTATGAACCAAAGGCTGGTCGGGTGGTATTAAAAAGCGGGGAACAGTAGTATCACATTTAACACGTGGCCTTATAAAAATCCAAGAAGAATTTAAATGCAGCCAATCAGAGTAAAGCTCATCACAAAGATAACGTAGGATTCAAATAAGATAAGGCAGATAGTGTTTTGCACCGTCAGATGGATTTGTCAATTGATCCAACGGTTATGATCGTCTCTCCAAGATATAGGCAGCTCCATCTTATATGCAGCAGATTTTTTAAGAAGAAGGACGTTTCCGCGTAACTAAAACAAAACAGCGCCGGAGATGGCCGCAACTCCCACCGCCGCCGCTGCTTCGTCAATAATGGGTACTCGGGTGGTTCCGGATATCCGTTTGGGTTCGGGAAGAATCACAGCCAGGTTTGGGTTCGGAAAGAAGAAGGCAGCTCAGAAAAAGAGCAAGAGAGTGGTGAGTTCGGACAGGCCTCTGTGGTACCCAGGCGCCAAATCTCCAGAGTGGCTTGATGGTTCCTTGGTTGGAGATTACGGCTTTGATCCTTTCGGTTTAGGTAAACCAGCCGAGTATCTCCAGTTCGATATAGATTCGTTAGATCAGAATCTGGCTAAGAACTTAGCCGGAGACGTGATCGGAACCCGTACCGAAGAGGCCGCCCCCAAATCTACGCCGTTTCAACCGTACAGTGAGGTGTTCGGAATCCAGAGGTTCAGAGAATGCGAGCTGATACACGGACGGTGGGCGATGCTCGCCACTCTCGGCGCTCTATCCGTCGAATGGCTCACCGGCGTCACTTGGCAAGACGCTGGAAAGGTAATGCTTTTCATCGAATATGTTTTCTTAACATCACTGATACAGAGTTATGTAGTTAATAAACTATGTAGTAACGTAACATTGTAACTAAAAATTAATAATTCAGGTAGAGCTTGTGGATGGATCGTCCTACTTGGGGCAGCCACTACCTTTCTCCATCTCGACGTTGATATGGATCGAGGTGTTAGTGATCGGCTACATTGAGTTCCAACGCAACGCTGAGCTTGATTCTGAGAAGCGTTTGTACCCTGGTGGCAAATTCTTCGACCCCCTAGGTTTAGCGTCTGACCCAGAGAAGATGTCTCTGCTTCAGCTAGCTGAGATCAAGCACGCACGTCTTGCCATGGTCGCCTTCTTGGGATTCTCTGTTCAAGCCGCTGCTACTGGTAAAGGTCCACTCAACAATTGGGCTACTCACCTCAGTGATCCTCTTCACACCACCATCATCGATACCTTCTCCTCCTCTTGAAATCTTTCATCATCATCCTATTATGTAACTTTGTTCTAGTATAATAAACAAAGCTGCTATGTGACTGATTCGCGTTTGCCGTTTAAAATTGGTTTTGGGCTTTTTTCGTTTGGTTTTATAACCTGTTTGGCCCATGACACTATATTATTGGCCTGATTGTCATTTTCTATAACCAAGATGAAAATTATGAGAGGGACGCTTTGCTTTTGAAATTAAACAAATAACGAAAGGCTCTTGGACTACACAAAGCCCGCTTACAAAGAACATCTTCGAGGCTCACTATGGTATGCTATACCACAAGGGTTTAGAAATGCAAAGACCTAGTTCTAGCTCATGAGCAACTCCAATGCATGAATTCTCACAATAAATATATATGTATATATATTAATATTAATATTTAAGATACTTATAATTAAATATTAATATTTATATGTACATATATATAAATGTATTTTGAGAATTTTATGCTGACAATTTTGAATTTCTCATTGGAGCTGCTCCAACTTTTCCGTATATGATTTTTGTTATTGTCATTTATTAAACAGAATTGACAAGACACTTGGAGAAGAAAAAAAAGAGAGGCGAAACATACAAAAGGATAGAAACACAATTATTAACCAAAGAAGCACCGCGTGGGGATTTGGATGGACAAGGGAGACTTGTCTTCTGAAGATATCCCTTGTCACTGTTCCGTAATATGGGAGGATGTTGAATTAATGTTCGTTTTTTTTTTCTTCTCTTTTCGACTTTGACATGTACATCTGGTTGCTTGCTCATCTACACCAAAGAAAATGTCATAGAATTGCCTTGAATTTTTTGTGCGCTAAGAGCGACTCCTTGAGGATCGTCTCACGAATTGATAAATATATCTATTATCAATATAAAAAGGCCTATTCAACGTTGAAAACTGATATAAAAATTGAAAAGAAAAAACCGTTGACGATTGATGAAATAAAATTACTAACATGCACTAATATTAAGATTATGCTTGAATAATTTCTCTGCGACGCCTGCTTTTAAACAAAAAAAAAAAATGTGCCTAGTCTTTACCTCCATACTGTCACCATTCATAGAAGTTAATCTATTTTAGTAAAAATAATAATATAAAAACGATATGTTGCCAGGAGCGGACGTAGAACTGTATTGAGACGGGTGCATATGATATCATGTTTAATTTTTAAATTGAGAGCATCGCACACAGTTAATGTAAATTAGTGAAGGAAAAAAATGGGGGCACGTGCACCCGTAAGTCTGTGCATCCGCCACTGTATGTTGCCATTTGGGACATACTTCACATAACCAAAAATGAATGACCATATAAAAGTGGGGCTTCATCTATATTAATAGGTGTAATTATATTGGATTATCCATTAGATAATAGATAGATAATAGTCTCTCTATTTCCAGATAATGTATGTTTCTATTATTTTTTTACTTGTTTCTAAAATATTTGTGTTTTAGATTTTCTATGTAGTTTTAATAATGAATTGTAAACTTCCAATAAATATTAAATGACAATTTTAAGTTTATTGAATTTGTATTGGTCAAAATTCATGAAAAACTAGTATGAAGGAAAAAATAGTATGAAGGAAAAATAAGTTAAAAATGATCTATAATATTTTAGGATATGAAGGAAAAAATTTATTTGATTTTAGTGTATGTAAATTAATTAATTTTATAAATTCAAAATTTATATTGGTTTTGGCATGTTATTTTGTGTATATATAATTTCTTTCATAGAATTTAAATGTGATTTTAGATATAATTTTAATAAGTCTCATCAAAATATATTGTGTAAAGAAAATATAAAACAAACAATATAATGTTGGCTCATACTTATATAAGGTGTGTATACATATAAATTATTAATTTTTAATTTAATTAAGGCCATATATTTACATATTATTTTATAAAATTATTATAATATTATTTTATCGATATGTGTCATATTTTGAACCGGTAAAATTTGGAATCGAATAAATTTATTAATTTATGGTGTTTATTAATTTATAGAGTTTCTACTGTAACTTGAAAGTTTGAAACCATGTTGTTGAGTTAAAATGAAATTTAGATATTGTAATTAATTGTGGTTGGTCATTGTGAACTTTGCAGATAATGAAATATAAGTAGGTTTCCATGCAGAAATGTATGAACACGTTCATAAATTATGTTAGGTTTTGGTTCGGAATCCCTATCCCATAAAAATATATCCAAAATATTTGTCATGTCCACAATGAAAACATGCATGCAGTAATACTAAACTATCATATATTAGTTTATAATGTGTTATAGCTTTTGCATAAAGCTAAACTTTGTAAATTTCAATATAAAAATAACACAAATAGACATCCGAACTAACTTATTTTAAAATGTTGGTTTTGTTGATTTGAAAGTCAAACGGGTCGTTAAAAACGATAAATGCCAAAAAAAAAAAAACACCATAACAAGATTTTAAAAAATTAGATAATTTTATAGATGCCTTGGAAACTGGAAAGGAAGTAAAACAAAGTGTGAGTATACACTATCTACCACTCATGATCACAGAAGTCGAAGAAACCCTAGTAACGGAGAGAGATGCGGCAGAGCTGGAAGCCCTATCAGACGAAACATAACCTTCAAACTTGGATCTTCTTGAAGAGTCTGAATACCCCCAGTGGTCGTCAATCTCAGGAACATCTTCCTCTCGGTTCAAAAACCGAAGCACCCTTCTCATGGATGGTCGAGAAGCAGGCCTTTGATGGCAACAGAGCAATCCGACAGAGAGGGAAAGCTTTGCCTGTCGAGTGTCGTAAGCAGATCCAAGTCTGGGATCGACAGCAGGGAGAATGTGACCGCTGTCGCGCAACTCCATGACCCAATCAGCCAAGAAGAAGGTTCCGGAGTCAGTAGGTCTTCTCCCGGATACGATCTCTAAAAGCAAAACGCCAAACGCGTAAACATCAGAGGCAGTAGAAGATTTACCGTTGCGTGTGAGCTCAGGAGCCATATAGCCAATGGTGCCGACGACAACGGTGGTGTGAGAGAGCGTTTCGTGTTCGTAAAGCCTGGCGAGCCCGAAATCACCCAATCTAGGGTTCATGTTATCATCGATGAGAACGTTGCTGGGTTTCACGTCTCTGTGGATCACAATCTTTTCCCATTCTTCGTGGAGATACAGTAGCCCTGACGCGATTCCTTTGGCTATCTGAAAGCGCACGTTCCAGGACAAAACGGCACCGCTCTGTCTGGGTCTAGTGTAAAGCAGAGAGTCTAAGCTTCCGTTGGGGATGTAGTCGTAAATGAGCAAGAGATCGTTTTTGTGTTTGCACCATCCTTGGAGGTTGACCAGGTTCTTGTGCCTTAAACGCCCCAAACTCTCGATCTCGGCCACGAACTCTCGAACACCTTGCATGCTATTCGGAGTGATCTTCTTGACGGCGATTTGATCAGAAGAGGAAGGAAGAGATGGTTCCTCTGAAGACGGTGCCGAATCCTCCGGTGCCGACAATCCTGTTCTGGCTGAATCCATCAGTGGCAGCGTAGAGATCTTTGTATCTGAGCCTGTGAGGATGATTGATCTCCCAGTCTTCGAGAATCTCTGCTTGTTGCAAACGCTTCTTATACAAGAGGAAGAAGAACAGCAAAGCAAGCAAGATGAGGGTTACAAGGGATAGAGCCACGATGAGAGCGAGGACCCCAGAATTGTAACCTCTCTTCTTGGCCGTATTAGGAGGAGCAGGAGGAAGGTCGGAGATGTTGAGGGGCTCTGCAGCAAGGGGAGGATCTCTGCCGCTTGAGAAACGCCAACCCATAACGTAATGAGCACTGGACTCATCTCTACCAGTGGCTGCCGTGAAACCAACATACATTTCATCTTGAACGATGTCTAACAATTTGGGAACATGTTGGCTGATCAAAGGCCTTACGGGTTTAGACTTCAAACTCGCAGGGTAGAGGGTGAAGTTAAGGGTTTGGGTGGGTCCGTCGTAGTCCAAGAGTGCATGTATAGGATCGCCGCTCTGAAGCAGGAAGTCCTCTTTGCGGTCATTGTCGTAATAGGCTACTGGTTCTTGGAAGTCCGATGTGAGGCTGTTGAAATTCAGACCTATGTGATTGCCACTGCTATCCTCACCGTTGAATCCTTGTACCGTGTCTAGTTCTACTGCGAATACATGATTCCTCGTTTCCCCATCGTTGTCTTTGTTTAGAAGTCCCAAGTACTGCGCTGAATCTGCTGCCGGACGATCTGGGGTCGGAGAAAGCGTGAAGGTGAATCCAAAACCTCCGTTGCTGGAGCTTGTAGGGACTATGACGAAGACGAAAGATGTGCTGAAAGAAGCAACCCTTGTGGAATTTCCTTCGGTCTCAAGCAATCTCACCGGTTTATTGTAGAACGCTGTACCCGTCACGTTTGAGTTTCGGTCAGTGAGCCTCAGCAGTCCGTCCGGTTTGATCATCGCAGTTCCTTTTAATTGAATCTCTGATTCGTTTCCTGTAAATCCTCTGAAAGTAAACTCTGTTCTTCTCTCAGCTTCAGCTTCAGCTCGAACATGGACTCTCATAAACATGAACAACAAGAGCAAGACTATGGATCTTTCAGTTCCCATAATTAGTAGACAAAAAAGGTGTTTAGAAGATTACAAGAGATGTGTGTCTTCTCTGTAGCTATGTTCTTTATAAAGGAAGCCACCAACGACTTTTGCTAGTTTTAAAACAAGATTATATATTTCTTTTTCAGCTTAAACTGGTTCACATTAACGTGTCTTTGACCATATATGGAATCCCCATTGTTTGCTTTGCTTTGTCGTCATTTAGTATTTTTACTATCAAATTTAAAAATAATAATATTTATTTATTTTTTGACTAATCAGCTTTTAATATTCTTTTTAAGTTTTGGTTATGCTGTCATCTATCATTTCTTTTGCTTATAATCAATTAATTATTTGGATATATTTATGTTGATTCTGAGACCTCTCCATAAACTTGTGTTATGACATTATTATTATTATTATTTTTAACTTGAGATTTGATTCATTAAATTAATTATTTTTAGAGACTAAGTAATTAGCCAACCTTTCATATATATCTAGATAAATATGGAAAGATAAAAACCTGTATTTGAAAATCATTGATAGATTTACAAACTTTAAATGTATATTCTCTATGTTTAAATCATATTACGATGTATATAACAATGTCTTTTCCTAAATCTTTGGTAGGCAATATGTAGACTGATATGATCTACGAACGGACGACTATCTATATATGAATAATTAAGTACCAAGTTATACCAATAATGATAATTTAGAAAGAATTATTATCATCTTTTGCTAAAATCAGTCAACGAGTACTATTAAATCATATAATTAATTCAAGGTTAAGAATGAACTCAGCGATAGAGAATACTGAGGAAACTCTTATTCAAAAATATTGCTAACTCATAGTACAAATTTTAATAATTGGGTGTCCTTCCAACAATCATTCTAGAAAGAAGAAAAAAAAATATAATATAAATTTAGGGTGTTGATAATTTCTATTATGCTGGAAACTAATACGTAGTTTCTTAAAGGTCCAACGCAACTACATGGGCTGACTTTGACATATTCCAAATATGCTTTGAACGTGCAGATACTTTTTTATATTTGGAAGAAAACCCAAAAGAAATTGACTTCGATTGTATGATTTGAGTTAGATAGATAAAAATCCTAACTTATAGGCCTGCAGTAAACTAAACTTCCACCAACGATCAGTAATAATATTGGACGATTACTTAATAAACGTTGGAATAAAAAGCTCCCCTTTTCATTTTTACCACAAATACATTGATGACGAGTTACGACTCACCGAGTCTATTGTAATTATTTAATTAGATAACAATTCATTCAAAACAAAATACGCATTATTACGAGTTCGAAATTTCAACATTGATCCGATTGGTCGCATAAATACTTATCAGTGACTTTGAAAATGCTGGCCGATTTCAGTTTGCCATCTGTGCACTTAGTTCGGCAAATAAATCAAACTCGAAAATCTAAATTCAACCCGACCGATCTGATAAAAATGAATTTGAACCGATTCGAATCCGAAATAAATATTGAATGCATCTTGTTTTAAAATATTTTGGGTTATGGATTTTATCCGAACCAAACTTAAATGGATATCCGAAAAACCTAAAATTTAAAAGTTCTGTAAAAGCTTGTATCATACCCAATCACAATTCCTAATATATCCGCAACACACTAATATATTATTAAATATCTAAAATAGTTAGTTACTACATGAATAATTAACCTAAATATCCAGTCTAATATATATTTTATATGGTTAATATTAGTGTTGTTATGTTTCAGATTGCATTTGAACTTTAGTTATGAATAATTCCTTTTGAATTTTAAAATAATGTTGTTGTTTTTTAAGTTTAACAAATGTTTCTTACGTTTATAGAATTATTAGTTGTTAAATTTATTTATTTTATATTTCATTTAGCATGATTTTTATTTGTACAAAACTTTTGTTTGTTCATTATGTATGATATGTTTAATGTTGTTATATATAGTTCAACATCAAGTCTCGTATGGTTAATACACAAGTTTCACAACATCATTTTGAAGGACAATAATATAATTTGAATAACCTAAATACAATTTTAAAAATGATTAAAAATATATTAAGTTTAATCTAATATAAATTATTACTTTTAGAACTAATAATCTAATTAGTATCCAAAACCGAAATTATTTTGAATTTAACTGGATCTTGGACATGTAACTAAATCCAAACTAGATTTGACTAAATTCAAACCGAATCCAACGCAAAATTTTATAATATTTGAATGAGGTTGAAATTTATGAACCTGAAAACCCGAATAAATTCGAACCGAAATTTGATTGTAACCTCGATTACCCAAACCCAAATTCAAAAATATCACGTCACGTGGTCATGTGAGATTGAATACGTTATACGTCTAGTGTTTTAAGCCAAACGATCCAAAACAAAACCAGATTTTTATTTCTACCAATGTAATTCAAACCACACACCCGTGTATGTATTCTTTAACTTTTAAAAAACATACAATATTATGTTTCTTGTACATAAATATTATAATATTAGCATTGGATTATTATTTATGTTGAATGTTATTTTTGTGTGCTTATTATATACTGATTATATAAAATATTAAATGTTATTTTGTATTTTTAGACTTTTATAGCATATAAGATTATTAATAATATAATACATAAATAATTATTTAAACTTTGTTTTTATTTCAGTTTTATATTATTTGTGTACATTAATATTTTAAAAAATTAAAATAGTTATTGTATATAATATTAACGGCCGGATTAATTATTTTTGGGTAAGAAGAAATTGATATGTTCTAATATCCAAAGACAACCATAAAGAAAGAGAGATATGAACTACTTGCATGTTCCCCAAAAAACAAAAACAAGATTACACGCTACGAATTTAAACAAAACAGATTAGATCCAACAAGTTAAAACACTGAACAAACGAAAAACCGTCGAGATAAATTTAACGAAAAGCAACACCTTGAACTTTATTGAATGAGATCGCGAATACATCACTCATTATATTGCTCAAAACATCAGAGGAGCCACAAGAATGACCTCAGTGACACAACCAAGGAAGACATAGTGTATTAACTGTCGGCTTCCGACAACATGATGATAAATGAGCCGAAGCTCCGGATCCTTTGACACAAGCTGAAGAGAATAGGTTGGTTATAACTAAAACTTACTCCATATAACTACGGAGTAGACTGGATTTGCGAGCCATGGTTAGGTGCAATCATGAAACCTTGTCTATATTCATCTCTAAAAAATGAGAGGTCAAATTTTGAATTTGCTGAAACAGAAGGCTTAAGTCCATTAGCTCCTCTACTTTATTTATCTTTTTTTCAATTGCTTCATTAGACAAAACATAGAAAACTAAAGTTATTTTATAAACAAATAAAAGCTTCATGTTTAGGAGTAGCATGGACACACTCAACAGATTCAAACCATCATCCTACTTTGCGGTAGACTCTGTGGCGGCATAAGAGAGTCTGCTTCAAGTGAAATGCAATTGTAAGAAAAAAAACTGAAAACTCGTTCAAGTTTGATTTACCCCATCGGTGGCTAGAACCACAAACTCGTCATCTCTACTGACTTTTCAGAAAAAGACCTCAGGAACGCAGAGGAGTCCATAGTCTTTGGGGCAGAAATCACCAAAAGCCCTTGACATTGCAAGTCCAAGGCAATCATCATCGGGCATCCACACTCTATACACATCAGGTTCCTCTTCCAGAGCAAACACCCTTCCTTTGCATGCTACTATTCTCTCTGCTTCACCTGTTTTAAAAGATACAGAAACTTAAAAGCAAGGCAAGCTTCTTACTCCATGGGATTTTATTTACTTTTTTTTTTAAATACCACTATGAGCGACAGAAAATTAAATGACGCGGAGGATGATATGAAATTAAAAAAAGTCGCCGCAACAGTGAAAAGAGTCACTGGAATGAGACGCAACTAACGCTGGAATTTTAAGCGATCATGTATCACTCGGAAACTGCCGCTGCGTCTATTATTGTTAACACCGGCGCATCATCAATCTCCGATGTCTTGTGTATAAAGCAACAAAAATGCACTGTTTTTATGTCGCTGACGCTGGACGCAGCGACCACATGCTGAAGAAGGGGAAGATACTAACGTTGTACACATGTTTTAAGATCAACCGTGAGTTAGACAGCTTTGAGATTGTTCTTGCTTCCACGGGTGCCTAGAATAGCTCGGAATCTTTCAAGTTGGCGATCACCATGCAGTCACCCTGCAAATGTTTCGACGAAACAGCTTTCTGTCTCTTTTTTATCAACTCTAATCGAAGAGACCCAAATCCATGATTAAAATAGTATACAAATATATTAATATAAAACTTATCATTATCTATAATATAATATTCCATATTAGTTTAGAAATTAGATTTAATCATCTCTATATAAGCATATGCATATGCATATTTGTAATATATTTTTTATGAGAGTCAATAACACTTCTTCCAATTATATACTCTCATCAATCTATCATAGTATCAGAGCATATTCGATTTTTAACCTAAAAATCGATTTACTGTTTCTATTACTGCTTTTTACCAAAATTTCTACTACAAAATACATACTACTTGTACGTCACATGACTTCTTCCTAAACGTGAAAAGTCAAGCTCTTTGTGTTGTCATATTAATGACTTCTACATCAAGTATGGGGATGCATGAAGACCTCTTATGTAAAGCATCAAGAGATGTGATATAATTACTATTTTTTTCTGCTTCCTTCAAGAGACGTGGCTTCATACTTCAACCAATATTCTTTTCATCAAGATTCTGTAGTCGATGTGTCATCACGGCTGCTACTAATTCAGCTACTACTACTACTATTATTTATCTTATGTGTTTTGATGACCCAAATACATGTGACTATCTACCTCTACATCTACGGTAAAGAAAAGCTCGATGTTACAAAGCACGAGCCTTCGATTCTTCTACTTCTAGGAGTTACTTTTACTACCATATTTTGAAAAATTTTCCGATCTCATACGTTTATGAGTTTGCGAGAGGGTAATGGGAAATCTAGAAGATCGACCCAAATCTATGATTAAAAATATACAAATATATTAGAATATGAAACTTATCATTATCTGTAATATAATATTTCATATTAGTTTAAGAATTAAATTTAATCATCTCTATATAAGCATATGCATATTGTAATATATTTTTTATGAGAATCAATAATATTTCTTCAAATTATATACTCTCATCAATCTATCAAACTCTGTGTGTTCAAGATTTTTTTTTCAGACTGTATGATTTAAGAAGAACCCATGATGATGCTAATGATATTTACCTGTTTAAGGACAGTTACGGCAGTTGTGCCGCTGCAAAAACTATCATAAGGAGAGTCAAGACCAAGTTGGCTGTCTATTTGCTTGAAGAATGTCACTAGTACTTCCTCCAAGAGACCCTCCTCACTCTTCGAATTATTATCATTCTCTGTGTTTTCATTGCCGCTGTTATCATTATTTTGAAATGCATCTCACAATATTTGTTATCAGTCCATAATAATTAATAAATAGATTAATTTTATCTATAACATGTGCCAAATTCTATTGTAATTTATAGTTTCCAAAATTTCTTAAATGAATTGTATATTATTTTATATGCTATTTCAATTGAATTGTATGCAATTTTCCAATACTTTACTTTAAATAAATTGTATGTTATCAAAATAGCATAAAATTCATGTTAAATAAATAATTAAAATAAAATATTTACACAAATATAAGTAATATACATAAATCAAAAATGTATAAATTACGTACACTACACAAAATATTACTAATAAAATAGTTTTATTTTTGAAAGTGTAAATCAAAAACAAAAGGAGTTTTTACATTTTTGATTTTAATAACAAAAATTTTATAATTGAAATTAATTTCGCGATTTTAAAACGCGGATCAAAATCTAGTTCACATATAAAGCTAAAAATAATAATAATGTAATTGGCACTTAACAGGGAGTGCATTTGGAAGCTAATTAAGCGTGACATTAATATATTAATTACAAAAGGTGACAACAGTAAGTTCGCTTATATGTGCAAGTGGCAGATTTCGTGTGATACATGTCTGCCACCACCACCACCACCACCACCACCACCTCTTCTCTCATCAATTTTCAATTAGCTTTATCTAATCAAATATTTAAGTCCATGCTTCTTCAAATATCTCTCAAAATTTCATAATCTTTTATGTTCTGCCAACCAAAAGGAAAAAAAGAAGATAATACATAGTTCATTTTCAGCTGAACTAATTAAATAATAAGGAAAGCTAATTTGTGTCTCTGTACTATATTTTTACCACATATATGTACCAGGAGTTTGAAAGCCTAAATTAAAAACTCTTGAGAGTGTTCCAAAGTTGTCTGTATACCATAAACAGTCTTGAGAGTGTCTCAAAATTTCTTTGCAGTATCAACAGAAGAATAAGTTACAAGAATAAACTGTTCCAGAGAACTCTCAAGAACAACAAGCAAAGTTGATCTGTCTGGATCCACGTGGAATCCTCTTGCCAGTGCTGGATTTTGTCTGAGGAGATTTCAGTGCTTCTTCATCTTCTCCAACATCCTTTTTGTCTTCAGACAATTTTGAGAGCTTTCAATGTGCTTCCAAAAACTTCTGCTTCTAAGAGCAACCTTTGTGATTCTTGATAAGCCAAACTAGAATATAGAAATAATATTTTTTTTTCTAAAGACAACACACAAGTAATTGACTGGTACTAATGACAGTGTCAAATCTACAAATGTTCGGTAAGAATGATTATAACAAGAAAAATATAAAACAGAAAGTCTCTTAGTCTAATTTCTCTAAAACAATAATATCAAACAACCATGAGTTATATAAGGGCATCATTATCCCTAGAATTCTTAATGGGGTTCTTATTTTTTTTTTTTTTTTTTTGCTGTTTTAAAAAAAAAAGAAAAAAAAATTAAAAAATGAACCAATCGCGGGCCGCCACGTGTCAGTGGGGTCTGCAAACAGTGTAAGAAACTCTCTAAAACCGGTTCTTATTTAGTAGTTTTTAGAAGCGGTTCTTGTACTGTTCGCGTCAGTGGGGTCCATGAACAGTGCAAGAACCGCTTCTAAAAACTACTAAATAAGAACCGGTTTTAGAGAGTTTCTTAAACTGTTTGCAGGCCCCACTGACACGTGGCGGCCCGCGATTGGTTCGTTTTTTAATTTTTTTTTTCTTTTTTTTTTAAGCAGCAAAATAAACAAAAAAAAAATTTAAGAACCCCCATTAGGGGTTCTAGGGATAATGATGGCCTAAGAGGCTTCATGACGTGTGATTTATAATATGGTGTTTGGTTCATAAAATGGAAAAATAAGTATATATGCTTATTTGCTTGTGCCTCCAAATAAAGTTTTTTATGCATAACTGACTAATTATTTTTCTAGGTTTTTATGGATTGTTAATTGGTTGATATAACAAAAAGTAAACCAATTAAAATTGTATTAAAAAGTAAAAAAATGGTTGATTAAACTGTTGCGAAAGAATAACCAAGTTTAGTCTGTTAGAATGGGAATGTGATGTCAATTTCACTTTACCAGTATTCAAATGGATGTATGTAAATCTGAAAGTGTTGTTGTCTTTTGCATTAAAACCCTTTTGGCGCGACTTTTGTTATGGAATTATTCTAATCTCTATCTCATATTGAATTCTCTCCACTCACATCTCAATCACTCTTCTCTTTTATGGTGTCTGCCACGTGTCATCCCCATAATTCATACAGAATATTCTCTCAGAATCAGTAGTAGCACACATATTTTGAAATATAGCTTTTTTTAAACACAACTCTCATTAGTACATTTAAAGAGTTAGAACAACGGATGTTAAAAAAAAAGAGTTAGAACAACAAATGATTATACAAGAAAAGATAAAATAATATATAAAATTGATTTTACTGTAAAAAAAAGATTTATACATGCAATTTGATCGATTTATTTATGATAAAATAGCTGAAATAATTAATTAACTTTTCAGACGCATAAATTATATTATGAGAAATTATCGTTTTCCATTTTCATAATATATATATTCGCAATGGGAGATTCCAAATAAATGAAAATATAAATATCACATAGTCCAATAACTAGTTTCTCATATATATATATATATATATATATATTATAATAACATATATATTACTAGCAAAACTAATTTAATTATCAAATCATAAATTGATCTGTATTTGATTTTTTTTTTGTCGGCATTGATCTGTATTTGATAATAATTTTAGATCATGAAATTTAAAACACTCTAGTGTATATATACGGTCACATATCTATATTTAGGTCGATGCAAATGCAACAAAACTTTTGAAAATGGGGTCATTGTTGAATTATATGCTCATAGGCTATTAAAGATTTCTCATGATCTCTTGAAGGGGACTTGTAATTCAATCACTACATCCCATCTGTGTTGTCTCTTTCTTTTCACATTTTTCTTCCTTTCTTACTGAGCAACCGAAAAAGTGATTATAAGAAAACCTAGTAGTCACATACTCATAGGTAATTAGTTGATTTGCACATGAGGACTGAGAAACAATTAATTTCCCTTAATTCTATAAAGGCCATATTAAACAATCTAAATAACACTTAGCCTACCAAGATTGACAAATTAATTAACATGCAATCAGTTCTGATAAAATATTGATAATTATCCAAACATAGTACTGTGATCATTATAAATTGTTCACTATCTATATACAAATGAAAATTACATGACTATGATAAACTTTATAGATCGCCCAGAAAATTAGATATTACAAACAACAAAAGTTTGTACAAAGATTTAAGAAGATTTATGATCCAAAAACTGTTAAAAGGTTTTAAGAATGAAAGTGATCGAAAGTTAAACAAGTATTCCCAAAATAGACTAACACATGTTTCTGTTAAGCTTTGTATATACGTTATATATATATATGGCTTAATTAAATACAAAATATTTTGTTCAAAACATTGCACATACGAGTTATACTACGTAAATATAATTTTGTGAATGGTTAAAATATTGTACAGTCATATATTTAAATTAACCTGAATAGAATAGAAATAATCATGTTAACATTTTTTCTTGCTTTTAGAGTAAGCGAAAAGAAAAATTTCAAACATCTATTTATATATTTTGAGAGGGGGGGAAAAGTTGACCTGACTAGTGCAAGTCAAGAATGGTGAATCTAGACATTCAGTTTCAAAGGCATATATCAAAGAGAACATTGGTTTGACACAATGTAAAAATTTGAGAAAAAAAGTGAAATTTAGGTTTAGAGTGTTTAAAGACTATAAAGGTACAAAATACTGTTTGAAGACAAGAGAAGCATCTCAATGATTTTCACGAGATAGGACCTAGAACTTAGAAGTGGACTTTGATTACGACTTTTCTTAGGGGTGGGCAACTTTCAGTCCCACATTGTCGTTTATCATTCCTCACCAACAATCACCATTTTTTTCCCCTTTACATTGTCAAATTTCCTAGGAAAAAAAAGTAGAAATTATTATTCAAGACTTAAAAATATTACTCGAAATAATATTCACCATTACTGCAAAAAATGCAAATGAAGTTTTTTATTGAGGGTGTTATATGCATAAATTTATGGATAAATATGGTGCAATAAAATAGTTATAAACATTTTGTTTAAATTTTTTCATTTGTCCTTTAAAATAACCAAAAGGAAAAAATTTCTTTGCTGCTTTTTTGAATGAATGTTGAATTATATTCAAAATAAAAAGTTGTTTTGCATTTACTGTTACATCTATAGAACTTTTAAAGAATGAAAGAATTTGGTTAGAAAAATCATCTATCTAAGCAATTTTTTTTTTTTCGTGTTTTCTCTTTTCCTTGATTTGTTGATACTCAATGTCTGGTAGAGAACCATATTTTAAGACCCTCATCATATTTCTTCTCTCCTATCTGTCGAATAGCAGTTAGTCTGTTCCTTATTGTTTTATCTAAGATCTTGTTAAGCCTCATTTCAGGGGAGTGTAGCTCACCATGTCATCTATTATTCCTCTCTAGCCAAATAGCATAAAGTGTTGCTTGAAAAATGCACCTTAGCAAAAAACTCTTTCTTCTGTCTAGCTTGGCATCTGCAATAAGAAGGATCAATTCATCCCAGTCACACGTAAACAACTCAGCAAGAATTCGTTTAGCTAGCACTTCCATATTTTGGAGGAATATTCTTTGCTGTTTTTAGAGAAAATAATGAAATCAATTTATTATTGTTTATATTATATTTCTTGACATATTAGTCTTATTTGTTTATCATTTAATTTTATATTAACCATTTAAAACTTAGAACCTTACAAAAATTAACAATGTGTACATGTATTTTACGGGTTTTATAAAATGGGTATATTTTCTCATTATTATTACAACAATATAGAAATAATATAATTTGAGCATTGAAACATCTTGGGTGAATTTTAATTTTACCATAATATTATACCACTTCGCAAATGTACTTTTAGATGATAATAATTTTCATAAATATTTTAAGTTTGTGCTAAAATACTAAAACAACTCTTCTAAATCATTTATAAATATTTAGGAATCATTGATAAAATATTTATAAAAATTTATAAAGTTAACATTATCCCCTTAAATACTAAAACTTAAACATAAGTGTTAGATTATTATAAATTAAAATTATTTTTAAAAAGTGATATCTAATTTATGGTATTTAAACTATTTCTCAAGTATCTTTAAAATACGTTTGAATATTTTTCATATTTAAGAAAGCTTATTTTTCAAATTAGTTTATACTCTATAGTACACGTCGAATCTTGTACACGATCACGTAGATTGCTAAACTCACCCGAAGATAAATGCAAAAAATCTATACAAACATCTATCAGTATATATGATACAAGCTATCAATATATATTAAATATGGTCCCAACGTAATGTTATATAGTTAGAGCCGAATTAGATGTATTCAAAAAACAACGGTAGCTGCAGGTCTAACCCAACAAAATAATTCCGGTGACAACAAAGATTTGATGAAAAAATTGGCAAAGTTGGTTCAAAATACATTCCTCATTTGCTAAGGAAAAAAACTGGCTTCACCATACAGATTGTTATAGGTTACTCAGCAAATTCTTATAATTATTTATTCCGAAAGTATACCAAGTTACTAGAAAATAAACGTTCAGTTTGTACAAGAAAAAAGTGCTTAGTAACGCAGAATGGTTAGATATAAAAGTAATAATTACGACAGCATGAGTCCGACCTTAATGTCGAAAAAGAAAAGTCATCGAGCTGTCGGGTGGTACTCTTTAATGATTTCACCAGAAATATTTCTCTACATATAGGGAAAATTTAAATCTCTTACCTAATTTTAATTTTTTACCCTCGCTTTTTTATCGAACAATCTGCTACGTACAAGTAGTTTGAAACATTTGTGTATCAAAAGTTACCTCGTATTGTAATTGATGTGTTTACATTAAAATATACCGAGGCTGGGATTATATAGCTTATGCAACCTAGATATGAATATATAATACATGGTCGGTCTTGTGGGCTCAAAAAACATTATTATAAAACTGTGTGTGTTAAAAAAAAGTGTATATTATTGAAAAAGATTTAAACAAAATGTGTGTATGTATATGAAATGCGTATATATGTGCACGCACATACACTTACTTTCTTTTGGGTTTGGTTAGCATGTTCATGGGTCAGCATGCTGTCTCCATTATCTTTTTAATATCTTTAGGTTTTTACTGTAAGCAATTATAATAAATGGTGTTATTTGTTAAATAGGATAATTAGCCACCCTACAAGATTTTCACTATATATAGATAAAGATTGATCCTTAAAACCAGAAAATAAAGAGAGATCTAGTGTCATGTAGATCGTATACAAGGACAACAAATTTAACTAAAATGTATATATATATATAGAGTACCAACTTACATGAAAAAATATTTTTCACATATAAACCATTACTAATTTATCAAAGTGGTGATGGCTTAGTAGTAATGCAAAAGGATCGGTTCCCTTGTGTCTCGCATTTAAATCACCTTGGTACGAAAATTTATTTTTTAAATCGAAATACTTAAAGAGTGACTGGATCTGAGAAAAACTATAGGTTTAAGATCTGGAACTCCCACTATTTACAAAAAAAGGTATATTGATGGGTAATCAGAATATATTACTATTTCAATTTGCTATAAATAAGAGAGCACTTAGTACATTTAGTTGACTCTCTCTCTCTCTCTCTCTCTCTCTCTCTCTCTCTCTCTCTCTCTCTCTCTCTCTCTCTCTCTCTCTCTCTCTCTCTCCTTGTTAAGTGGTCGGAGAGACAGGGAGGAATGATGAAGAAGGTGTGCTGAGCAAGATGGAGAAGCAGGGCACGTGCATTACTAACTCATCTCTTAACCCACATATATACACACTCTCCCCAAATATATGTATATGATAGATGTGTGTGGAGTGTGATGATAATTGAGTTAGTTCTTCATGTGCCCATCTTCCCCATCATGACCACTTCACCTTGGTGAGTGTTAATCGTAAATTGACACACGTGAGAATATATATATATATATATACATACGTGTGTGTCTATTTGTGTGTACGAAAAGGGTATTTATGGGGAGCAGATATCCTACAAAACAAACCTAGCTATCAGTACGTACGTACGCAAGGGAAGCTCACTCCATTGGAAATTTTATCAGGTCTGTCTAATAAGGTTTTATGTTAATTATGACTCTTTTTTAGAAAGAAAAATTCTAATTTACCAATATTATTTTTTTAATTTCCTTTTAAATGATAATTATTTTTAAAAATATTTTAAATTTACGATAAAAATCTTTCAAAAATTATTTATAAATGTTTAAAATAATTAAATAAATTTATAAACTCAATTTCACTTTCTATATACTATATGAAAATTTTGTAGAACTAAATCAGCAATCCGAACGTAAATAATTTAAATCATGAGAGAAAAATAATTATTTTTCTGTTATTTTATAAAACTAAAATTTAAGATAATTTTGTTGTTGTTGTAGCCGGACAGTTTTTTTAACGTTTGCTTGCTTTTTTATTTTGTTGAATTTAATTCGAAACTAACAAACAGTATTTTTGATAAAGAAACTAACAAATAGTTTGAACAAGAAAAATAATATATTCAATATTATTTCCTAATTAATTTTTATTCGAGTGAATTGGAAAACTTTGCTATCAGTTTTAGAGTTCTGTTAAGTGGATGGTGATCAAAATGAGTTATGCGTAGCTCTACATTTTTTATTTTTGACTAAAGCTCTACATATTTTGCGTTAACTACTTTGTTTCATTAACCAGTGATTCATCAAAAGATTAATTGCATGTTGTTTCATTCCTAGAAAGAATAAAACACTTGTTATTTAAAATAAATAAAAGGATAAATTACTAAAACTTAACGGTTCGTGTTTCTCCCCATTAACTTAACGGTTCGTGTTTTCCCCATTAAATGTATATAAACATTAGCTCCATTAAAATGCATTATGCATAGAGTATTAGCGACATCATCTTGAATGTGGGCGTCTTTGACCTAACAAAAAAAAATGTGTCGGCGAGGACTAATGTATACGAATACAGAGTAAATAAAGGTGATCAATTTCATTGGTTACTGGAGCATGTGTTAAAGTTGCTGGTTGGTTTACCTTGTTAATTTGCTCGTTTATGGGTTAGTCACGTGTACATGTGTGGACTAATAAGTTTTAATCTAGATAATAACGCATCGTATAATACTATTATAAGCATACGTTTCGATTGATTAGATGTAAATACTAAAACTGTGATGGGTGGTCGTTTCCAAAACATACTTGTGATTGATTTTTAAAAACTGTTTGCTAGCAGAAGAAATGGTAGGTTGTTAGTTGATAATACCTCTTGACCGTAGTTTAGTAGATTATAACAGTCTACTCTAGTTCAACGGAACTCATAACTGAGAAACTCATGTTAACCAAGTTCTGTATTTAAAATCAATAGTAAAAATTTACATTTATAAACTTGGTTAATCGTGTCGCCATATAAAAAAACACACTTAGTATATTCCAAACAGAAAATCGCATAAAAACTTTGAAAGTGACACACACTAAAACTTTAAATTTGAATTTATTTGAATATCACTTTAAATTTTCAAAGTGATATTTTTATCACAAAAAATCTTCAACTTGATTTATTTGTTTATTAAGCAAAAAAGTTGACATGTACAACAAGTAAATATGATGATGTGTCAATTTTTTAGAAAAATAATAATTACTTAATTAAAAAATAAATAAAAATCAGATAACTAATAAAAAAATTCAAAAAAAAATTGAAAAGTAAAAATTATCAAAAATCAATAATATTAAATTAAAATACATAAATAAAAAAAATTAGAAAATTAAAGAAAAAATCACAAAATTTGAAATAAAAAAAATTCTTAATATTCTCTTTGAAAGTACAAGATTATTTAAAAAAACATATCATCGTGACAATAACAATTTCAAATATATCACTGATGACGATAGTAGTTTTTCACATAACCATTAACAATGACGTTTTTGACATATTTCTAACAATGGTCTGATCATTGTCATATCTCTAGCGATAGTTTTCGACATCATCATTAAAATATTTAACATTATCTATCCTTTCAAAAAACCTTGACATATCTACTATTTTAAATGATGGTTATCGAAAACATCGTTATTGACATATCTACCATCATTTTAAACAATGATGTCGAAAAATTCATTAAAGATATGTCAAAAACGTCATTGCTAGTGGTTATGTGAGAAACCACCATCATCATCAGTGATATACTCCCTCCGTTTTTAATTAATTGACGTTTTGGGGGAAATTTTTTGTTCCAAATTATTTGACGTTTTCAATTTTCTATGTAAAATTTATTAGTAATTAATGTTAGATGACCAATGATATTATACCTTCTATTTTATTATTGGTTGAATTGTGGTTAGGTAAACAATTAATGATGTTTTTGTTTAGAAAATGATAAAAAATTAAATGTTTC
This sequence comes from Moricandia moricandioides, assembly GCA_905132885.1. Classification (NCBI taxonomy): domain Eukaryota; kingdom Viridiplantae; phylum Streptophyta; class Magnoliopsida; order Brassicales; family Brassicaceae; genus Moricandia; species Moricandia moricandioides. The sequence goes on along the minus strand of CAJHQQ010001442.1, from coordinate 24,105 downwards.
TTAAACTATGTGCATAATCCTAGAACGTCAAATATAAAAAAAACGGAGGGAGTATTTGAAATTGTTATTGTCAACGATGATAACTCTGTTTGAAAAAAAATCTTGTAATTAATTTTTTTTTTTTGAATTTTGTGCTTTTTCTTTATTTTTTTATTTTTCTTAATTTTCATTTAATTTAATGTATTTTAATTTAATCTAATTTATTTTTGAAAATTGATTTTACTTTCGAAACTTTTGTTTAATTTTCTGAATTTTATTTAATTTTGAATGTTTATTTTAGTTTTCTGATTTTATATTTAATTTCTGAATTTTTATTTATTTTATTAATTAAATAATTATTATTTTCGAAAAAATCGACACATCATCATTTTTACATGTTGTATATGTCAACTTTTTACTTTATGAACAAGTAAGCCAAATTGAAAGTTTTTTGTGATACAAATGTTAGTGCGTGTTATTTTCAAAAAAAATTATGCTATTTTCTCTATTCCAAGATTCTTAATTCTTGGTGTTTGCTGAAAAAGACTTGAGTTGAACAGTTGTTGGGCCTTGAATCATATAAACAGCTACCGGTGAAATTTGAGTTAGTAAATAATCAAACAAATCGCAAATATTTGATACGTAAAATATTGGTTTAGTTGAAAAATTGATGTTGGAGACGACTATAAAGTTTGTTTTTCATATTTATTTGAATCATACAATGAAACTTAGAGACTAATCAATGATGGCTGGGTTGGGTCTGGGATCGTCTCGAAAAAATGGAGGCATTGGGTCTGGGATCGTCTCGAGAAAATGGAGGCAGCAAAACTGACGGACACATGCAGGTAGGTATCCAGTGTTCGCTGAATCATTTGTTTCCCTGTTAACGCTAGTCATTTTTGAACTTGCAATTTTCTCAAATAAAATTTTTGTAATAAAAATAATTCTCAAAATAATTCTTTTATTTTCAAAATTTTAATATTTGTTTTTATTTTTAAAAATTTTAAACTTCGTCTCCAAAATTTCACTTCATAACTTTAAACCCTAAATTTAAATTAGTTAATTATAAATCATAAGTCTAGATTAGTTAACTGAACGAGCATAAACATATATATACAACATTTAGTAAAGTATTATACTATGGTATTTATGTTTTTGAACCGTGTTGGAATTTTAAGGAACTAGTTTTTTTTTAAGATGCAAACAAATATACATTCTTGATGAACGTTCTTTTTTTTTTTTTGCTAAAAATTGATGAACGTTCTTTTAATCCAAATTCATTTTTTAATAACTTTTGTCTTCGAATCTTTTCTGATGTGGAGTAATGAAAATAGAATATATGAGCGTAGACTTTTCTCCCCAAGCAAAAAGTTAAAAGTCAACAAATTCGATCCAGATACTTTTTTTTTTTGTAGATTATATAGAAACCCCTGCCTAAATTATTCTGCTCGGCCATAACAATACGAAAACAAAATCACCAAAGCAGAAAAAGATATAGAGAGCATATTATTATACAAATAAGAAAAATGGAGCAGCCTTATGTGTACGCTTACCCACCAGGCACAGCCCCTTCGGCTCCACAAGGAGGAGTGATAGTGGATTCAAGGTTCTGTGCTCCGTACCCGGTGGATCTGGCGATCGTGCGGAAGATGATGAAGTTAACGGAGGGTAACTTCGTTATAACGGACGTTAACGGGAACCTGATGTTCAAGGTGAAGGAGCCGGTGTTTGGCCTTCACGACAAAAGGATCTTGTTGGATGGTTCTGGATCTCCGGTCTTGACTTTGAGAGAGAAAGTCCGTAGAGTAGTTAATTAGTTTTGTATGTATGTACTACTAGCTAGCTAACTAAATTATATTTTGTATTGCAGATGGTGAGCTTGCATGACAGGTGGCAAATATTTAGAGGAGGGAGTACGGAGCCGCGTGATCTGCTGTTCACGGTGAAGAGATCGTCGATGCTTCAGTTTAAGACCAAACTTGATGTGTTTTTGAGTCACAATAAGGAGGAGAAGAGATGCGATTTCCGAGTCAAAGGGAGCTGGCTCGAGCGCTCTTGTGTCGTCTACGCCGGTGAATCTGACGCCATCGTTGCCCAAGTAATCTCTCTCTCTTTCCACATTGACCTTTCGGGTGGGCCCGGCCGGCCTGTATCCCATGTCTACGAGTTAATATGCGGGTTTTGGTTCAAAACTGGTTTAGCATCGATGGGTTTTAAAAAATTTGGTTTAGCTTTCAAGTCAACTTTGCTTCTTTTGTTATGTCGCAGATGATCAGGAGTAGTAGACATAAGTAAATTGGTAATTTGGTTTACCTTTCAAATTATATAATGGAATGGGGTTTGTATATAAAACAGATGCACAAGAAGCACACGGTGCAGAGCGTCTTCTTGGGTAAAGATAATTTCTCGGTGACCGTTTATCCAAACGTGGATTATGCCTTTATTGCCTCTCTCGTCGTCATTCTCGATGATGTTAACCGAGAAGACCGCGCTGGTAGCAGCACCTGATCACAACACAACACGCTCCCCTTTTAGTTATGCTTTTGTTTTTGTGTTCCGTCCCTTGTACGTCTTCTCTCAACTCTTCAATAACTTATTGTGATCTTCAACTATTGATATGTTTTCTTTTAGTACCTTTTTTGTATGCTCTTTTTAAAGATAATTCGTTTATCACATATGTGTATTATAACATCCTAATTAACATTTTTTCCAATATGTATCAGATGTCCTTTGGGGACATTTGTTAAAATCTTCTTTCTAATTTCAAACGTTCCAAGGTTACCATAAATAAATTCTGATTTCAAAGATAAATTATCTCTCTATTTTTAACATTTTGTTTTTATATATATAATGGAAACAATTATGAATTAAGAAATATTGTACTTAAGGTTTAGAGCTCATGGAGACTATTACTTGTGTCATTTTCATTACACAAGACAGGATGAATAGACAAATAATAAGAAAACAGAAAGACACAGAAAATATGGAAGATCACACAGAGACCAAAGATTACTATTTACACATGCATTTAAATGCGATAAAATAAAGTCCTACAAAGTTACTTGGTAAATTAAGCCTCTCCCTCCTCAATTAGTGTTTGCTTGCATCTTTCTCATCCGAGGCTAAATGAATCAAATCCAGTAAAATATACACCCAATGAATTTTACTTTACCTTGGTGGTTGTGTGCCGTATAAGGAGACAAACGAACTAGCAGCCCCTGCGGCTTGGTAAGGGTGAAAGGTTGAGCAATTCGTTGAACGCATTATCAGTAATTTTATTAGAGACAAAGTTCTCGTATCTATAGTTAGAAATGATACTTAACAATATATAATAGATAGACAGACCAATTCACTTATCATTAATTAGTTTTAGGTTGAATGTTCATATAACTGAACATGGAATCAGAATCCAATCCACGTAGTCTAACCTCAATCTATTATCGATTCAGCCCAAAATCGATTCATTGATCATTGTCTAAACATTCCAAAATTGACGCTAAAAAACCATTATTTCGAGGAAGCGTATTAAGGACAAAAGTCTCACATCAGAAATTAGAAAAATCTTTAATAATATATAAAATAGATAAATTATTTCAGTTATTATCAATTGGTTTTAAGGTGAGTATCATGTAGCTTACTAAAACTAACTTCACGTGGAACGGAGAAAACCAAAAAAAAATAAGTCAAACTTGAGAGTTTGGCCTCGATCATTTTTTTTCACTTTTTTTCCAACAGTGTCGCCTACGTGGAAAGTGCCGCGAGGAAGCACATTCCTTGCGATTGGTGTCCGTGACTGCAGTGAAGATCCAGTTTAACTCTCCTAACAGTCTTCCACGGTCATTTAAAAGGTAACATCCAAAGTACTTAAAAAAAACTAAATCAGAGATTAATAGAGAAATTTACCATTTCAATGCCAATTTGATAGGTGTCCTGAGGCAAGAAGTAAAAAGCACGAGCTGGAAATTCAATAATTAATATGAGGATGTTCATCGCAAACAGCCAGTATAATGCGGAGTTCCTTCAAGGGACTAGATGAACTAGAAAATCCGCATTCATGAAGTTACAAATCAACCAGAATTCCATATGTGCATGGAGATATCTTTCAAAAAAAAAACATCAGGGGATGAACATTCCAAATGTTCAAACACAAAACAATTGCAACACATCATGTTTTGAACTGCAAATTAAGAAAAAAAAGGAGAGTGAGAGTTGAGTAAGATTGGACTTAAGAACTCATCAGGCAGTGGAAATAAAACTAATTAAGGTAGAGAGATGGGGGTCATAATAAAAGAAGAACTAGAACATTGACTTCAAACAAAGCAGTGGAATAATGGAAAGAAGAAAAAATCCAAAGAGAACTTACCTTGGGTGTTTTGAAGTGTCCCAAGGGACATCTTGTGCCTAAGGGCATCATCTCCTTTTTTTTTCTTTCAAAATGATGTAATTTAGAAATGAGTTTGAATTTGGCTCTAATGTTCTCTTTATTTATTTTTTCTCAAAAGAGAATATTTCAAATATATTATTTTTATTAAGTTATTATTAAATTCAAGTAGTGTTTTTTAATTTTTAAACTTACAGATTTCACCCACAATAATTATATTTCAATCTTTATTTTATATTTAAGTATAGTTTTTATTTAAAATATACAATGATGTATAATTGTAGTAATGAAAATATTAATAATTGTACTAAAGTATAATATATATATATAATATATTTTATATAAACAAAACTCTATAAAAAATTATGGATCGGATTTGTAATAAAAATGTAACATCAAAATAATATACCATTAAAAATAGTTTTTTTTATTTTTGGATGTTTTTTTTCCAAAACGATATACTTTTAGAGGTTACTTAAACCATGATTACTTTAAAGTCCTTATCGACAAAGTCCTAACGTCTGCCACGTATGATGCCCAAGTTGGTGCCAGTGACCGGATCTCTAGAGATAAGAGTGGGGGATATTCGGTCTTATGTGTGATCTTGTCACTGGCTTCTTGATAAGAATCTAATATCTCTCTCTTTACTGATCCATGAAAATAAAACGATTTTCTAACCTTTTTTGACAGAAAAAGATAAGTACAATGATATGGAATCCATTGTCATTAATTATCGAAAATGGAATGGTTGATCAAATAATTTAAGAGGATGATATAATTCCGGTAAATTTACCCCAAGGAAACAGTGAATGTATATAGACAAATAAGTGAAGAAAAATGAATAAAGAAGAAAGAGCTGTAAAAATTAGGAAGAAATCGAAAAATGGTGAAGAGTGAAAGTTCGGTGAGGGGGGGAAGCAATTGAATCAATGATAAAAAAAGAAAAAAAGAGAAAGATAAGAAGTGATAAAATAAAATAATGTATGGTGATTAGTTAGTACTATTAATTAAAAGCAGTAACCACCGGATAAGCAATGCATGTGCAAAGAGGACAAAGATTTGTTAGCAAAAAGGGACAAAAGGAAGAACAGACTGTTTCGTTATTTTTAAAATAGAAAATTACAGCGAATAAACTAATAATAAAAAATAAAACCCCTTCCGAGACAAAGAAAGGCTCCTATATAAGAATAATAATATAATCTGTTTCCTTTAGCTTTGGTTATTTGTCGCATGCACATCTCTCTCTCTTGTATCTCTTCGGCACGAGGTGATTCTTCTTCTTCTTCTTCTTCTACATCTCTTTGATTTAATCTTGTTGTTCCATCGGATTTCCATTATGATTTAGCTCAAAATATAATCTAAGATATTCTTTGCATCTTTTCTCTCGATATGATTTTGGATCTGTTTTTTTTTTTGGTCTCAAAAATCGCATTAGAGAGTTTTGTTTGTCCTAGTACGTTCCTGCAATCTTCTATCATTCATATAAGTTTCAATTGGGGATTTACGTGTTGCAGGATTAGTAAGGGGAATGCAGAAACATGTATTTGAAAGTTGAACAAAAGTGCTCTTCTACAACTACAAGTAGTGCTTTACACCTCCCTTCTTTTCCCTATGGCTATCATCCTCCCCCATCCCTCATCATGACACCTTCCACCCTTCTTCCTCTCACTATGTTAGGAAAAACGCCACTTGGATGCATGATTTATGCGAGGACGGTTGATCCTTGACTTCCTTTTCTTCTTCTTTTTTTCTTTTTTGGTTATTATTCTAGAGTCTATCTATCCTTCTATTAGTAGTAAGTACGTAGTAGCAGTAGTAGTGCTCATCATCTATGGAGAAGAAAGGGACTCTTCTGATGCTCCGTTATGAGGTTGGCAAGCTACTTGGCCAGGGTACCTTTGCCAAAGTCTACCATGCCAGGAATCTTACTTCTGGGGACAGTGTCGCTATTAAGGTCATCGATAAAGATAGAATCCTCAAAGTTGGTGGTATGACCGACCAGATTAAGCGTGAGATCTCTGTCATGAGACTCTTGTCTCACCCCAACATTGTCCACCTCCACGAAGTCATGGCCACTAAATCTAAAATCTACTTTGTCATGGAACACGTTAAGGGCGGTGAGCTTTTCAACCAAGTCTCCACCGGTAAGCTTAGGGAAGGCCTTGCTCGAAAGTATTTTCAACAGCTTGTTCGCGCTCTTCACTACTGTCACTCCCTCGGTGTGTGCCACAGGGACTTGAAGCCTGAGAATCTCCTCTTGGATGACCATGGTAATCTCAAAGTCTCTGATTTTGGACTCAGCGCTCTTGCTGATTCTAGACGCCAAGATGGCTTGCTCCACACCACCTGTGGGACCCCTGCATATGTTGCACCCGAGGTGATCATCAGGAAAGGCTATGACGGTTTTAAAGCCGATGTTTGGTCTTGTGGAGTCATTCTCTTCGTGCTCCTTGCCGGTTATCTCCCTTTCCGTGACTCCAACCTCATTGACTTGTATAAGAAGATTGGTAAAGCCGAGTTCAAGTTCCCCAACTGGTTTGCTCCCGGGGCAAGGAGATTGCTCAAGAGGATCTTGGATCCTAACCCCGACACCAGGATATCAACCGAGAAGATCATGCAGAGTTCTTGGTTCCGGAAAGGCCTTGAAGACGTAGCTGATGCACAGACAGAAGTGGACACTGAGCCAATTGCGCTTAAGGCTAAGAAGCCGTGCATCAACCTGAATGCGTTTGAGATCATTTCGCTCTCCACCGGGTTTGATCTCTCCGGACTGTTTGAGAAAGGTGAAGAGAAGGAGGAGATGAGGTTTACGTCGAACCGAGAGGCGTCAGAGATCACGGAGAAGCTGTTGGAAGTAGGGAGGGAACTTAAGATGAAAGTGAGGAACAAGGAAGAAGAATGGAGGGTGAAGATGGAAGCGACTGCAGGGGTGGCGGTGGAAGTGGAGGTGTTTGAGATAGCGCCAAGCTTTCACATGGTGGTGATGAAGAAGAGCGGTGGAGATACGGCGGATTATAAGAGAGTGATGAAGGAGAGTATAAGACCGGCTTTGATGGACATTGTATTGGCTTGGCACTAAAACTGTTCTCCTGCTATGCTATCTTCTTTTTATGTTTTTCTTTCTTTCTTTCTTACCAAAGTGTTTATGTATTCATTCTGGATTCTGATGACTTGTTTTCGAGGTGTAACTATAATGAACTCATTTCCTATATGAAAATATTATATATGTCGACTGGAAGAGATGAAATTATGAATCGGAAAAGCATTTGTTAATATGAATCTGAAACCTAAAATCAAATAGCCTATAGCATAATTTGTTACTTTAATCTTTAAGAGAGAAAAGGAAGGGGTCCAACACCTAGTATTAATTAATACACATTAATAATAAGAATCCAAATAAATGTTAAAATATATGTTATTCTAAACAATGAATTAGTTTTTAAAATAGTGTTAAAATGTTTAAGGAAGTTTTTTTCATAAAGATGTGTCTTTTCATGTTAAAATTTACATTAGGTTTTAGTGATTGTAAAAATAAAGAATTTGTCTTTTTAAGAATTTTTTTTCTAAAGATTTGTTTTTCATTTTAAAAAATACATAGACTTTTTAAAGGATTCTCAAAAGTTTAAGGTGTATCCTTTTATCCTAAAATTTGCATCAATTTTTAATGAGTTGTTTTTAGTTCATTTTAAAATCTATTTCATATATATTTAAATAATATTAAAAGTATCTACAAATATTCATATAATTTGATTTTTGGGTAATTTAATCATTTTTATAATACTGTACATGTATATTGTTAGTAGATTTTGTCGATGAACTACTAAAGCTATAATAAACCGTTGCAATTATTGATAAGGGTAAATTTTAGTGATGAGAAATTATAAGTTTTGGTGTTAACATTTATAACTCTCAGATAACTATTGTAAAGCTTGATTATTAAGCATTACCCTTAACCCTCTATATATAATGAGATGTGGATATTGACAAATCATTATTAAAAACATATAAATAGTTGACATAATCCACTTTTGCGAAGGATCATCTTGAAAAATCACATCATATAATTATTATTCAAAAACATAATGAAATTTTGATCTTTATAGGAAGAGATTCCGGGTAGTCAAAGTCTTGGAATATGTTAAATATTCTTTTAAAAAGTGATCTTATACGCCATTTAATCATTATATAAGTTCATAATTCACAATTTTTGGTCATCAACCCTTAATAAATAATACAACTCACAATAATAAACTCACTAAAATGATATCTAAGAGTATGTCTTTTCATATTTAAAATTGCTTGTACTTTAATGGATGCTAGAGCACTTCTAATGGGAAATTTTAGCTCCGGACGTTCTCAAAATACATATATGTATATATATTAATATTATTATTTAATTGTGACGTTCTTAACTTTACGGAAAAATCTAACCCAAAATATTTATATAGAGAACATTTAGATTGAATTTCCGATAAAGTTAAAAATCTCACAATTAAATATTAATATAAATATACATATATGTATTTCGAGAATCTCAGAGCTAGAAACTCCAATTGAGGGTGCTCTTAGTTTTGTTATTTGTTTATTTCTATTTATTATACCTTTAAATAATCAAAAAGTGTCTACAAATATATTTTCGGTCTATTTTTTATTATTATTCATTTCTATATACTATACTTTTTAAGAAATTTTAAAAAAACTTATACTACTTCAAATAATTTTCCTCAAATTAATTTAATGAAAATATAATTTGTACTAGTGAGCCAACACAACTCTACGTTTTCGAATATAACTTAACATTTTCAATTCTAAATATTACTTCTAACTATAATTATTTTTGTTTTCTTAGCTTAGCATTTCGAAGGACCAGTTTATATGATTCCATCTAGTCAAAATCTGAAATTTATTAAGGTTAATAGAAAAAATGTGAAAGATGTGTGTTTTATACTAAATTTGTATTAGTTTTTAATAAGTTGTTAAAATGTCTATGAAAGAGTCTTTTCATAATGATATTTCTTTTCATCATAAAAATCGTATTAATTTTTAGGAATAAAAATCGTATTAATTTTTAAGAGATTGTAAAAATATCTATTTGAATATTTTTTTATCCTAAAAACTAATAGTTTTTAAAAAGTTATTTTTTCTTCTAAGGATGTGTTTTTTTTTAATTATAAAACGACATAGTTTTAAGGGATTATCAACATGTTTAGAAATTCCGCTCTGCTTAATCTTTAATTATTTTTGCTTTGTCAATAGCTCGCTAGACCCATATATGCCGCATGCGTAGCACTTAGCGGGTTTCCTAGTAAAAAGATAAGTTTGGGGAATAAGCATATTTCAAGTTCGATCTACTTTTTACGAGAAATTAAGTCGTTGTTTTTGGATACCTACACATATATGAATCTCTTTTTACGACATATTTGTGCATCCGAAGAAAAGCTCTATCCTTATAATGCACTTCATCTTAAAAATTAGTTTGAGTTATTTCATACGTTCAGAATACCTCAAATTTAGGCATGGGCATTCGGGTCCTCGGGTCGGGTTTGGGTCGGGTCTTGTCGGGTCCGGGTCTTTCGGGTCTTAGATATTTAGACCCAATAGGGTAATTAGAATTTGTCGGTTCGGGTTCGGTTCGGGTCATGTCGGGTCCGGGTCGGTTCGGGTCTTAGATGTGAGACCCAATAGGGTAATTAAAATTTTTTTGGTTTGGTTCCGGGTCGGGTTCGGTTCGGGTTCTACCGGGTCCGACCCAAAAATACCCAAATACACAAAAAAAAAATCTAAAAATAGTTTAAATGCCCAAAATTTCTAAAAATTTACTTAAAATTTGATCCGAAAACATGAAAAATACCCAAAATTTATTCGATTAATTGAATTATATATTTTTTAAAATCTATAGTTTTACATAAAACCCAAAACTATACAAAAAAAAACAAACCCGAAACTTTAAAAAATATCCTTAATACCAAAAATATACTAAAAATACCCACATATATTTAATATATACTAAAAGTTTCAGGTATTCGGGTACCTTATCGGGTCTCGGGTTCGGGTCGGGTCGGGTCCAAGACCCGCGGGTCCTCCACAACAAGACCCAGTAGGGTAAAATGACATTACCCGTACCCGACCCGAACCGGTTTTTTCGGATCGGTTCCGGTTCGGGTTTTCGGGTCCGGGTAAAATGCCCAGCCCTACTCAAATTAATCCCAAAAGAAAAGACTTACTGTAATTTAATCCCTTAAAATAGGAGTGTTGTTGTTAAAGGACCAACAATTGCAAAAAAAAAAATCAACACATAGGACAGAGCAATTTCACGCACAAACACATGCATGTGTTCCCCAAAAAAGTGATAATGATTGGTAAATGGCTAACAATCTTTCTTGATCTTTCTTTATTTTTGGGAGAATCTTACTCTGTTTTTTACTACTACTTTTTAGAGAAGCAAACTTCGATTTTTTCTTAGTTTTATGTTTTGGATCGTTCAAAGCACATAATTATCTAACTCTGAACTTATTTCTAAAATGGTCCCCCAATATTCTTGGGCCATCTCGAATTTGGATTATTCGAAGATGCACACCAATAAATACAAAACAAAAGGAAGGCTGTCTTTAGAGTACTAATTTGTACAACGCCATCATTAAAACATATAAGAAAAAAAACAAAAAACAAGGAAAATGTAAACGTGTATTCATATCCATTCAGTGAAACATATAGAGATCTCTTTTTGGCCTCTCTGGACAGATTGAAGATAGGACGACTCTCTCGTTACTCTTTGTTTTCGGGTATATAACAAAAGAGAGAGAGAGAGAGAGATGATATAAGTCCTTCCGTGCGTAATATATGACGAGAGGATTTCGTGAATGTTTGGGTCGAACATCATATGATATGAGCCCATTTGTTAGGTTGAAATTCTTTGTTTATTTATACAAAAGGCCCAAATTAAAAGGTCATACTACTCCTCGTAGCGTGTGAAACGAAAACATTTAGGAAACTGTAAGAGTAATACAAAAGCAATTACGACATTTACTTTAATTTCTCGTGATGCAAATTCAAAATATTTATTTACAATGACCACATTTACTAAGAGACTAGATGTACATATTTATTTTATTTGAAAAGGCTAATAAGGATAGTACATCAATTATATAAAAAAGTAAATAAAAATGTCAGTGTCAAATGTGAAGGTAATTAGGCGAACATAATCTAACACAAAATCAAGAAAAATGAATCTCATTCTCACCTAATATGAAACTTGCACGTTTTGTGGATCCCACACGTACTCACTCTCACCCCCCTGTTATATAATCTCCACACTTGGCTCTCTCATTTTTGCATCACAAAACCCATTCGACACCAAAACAAAAAAGAAAAAGACTTGTTCTGTGTTCCTTTTAATTAAACCACAGGGATATATAAGATGGGTAATTATCGGTTTAAGCTATCGGAGTTAATCCCTAACGCATGGTTTTACAAACTGAGAGACATGGGGAAATCAAGGAAGAACAGCACGGCGTCTCCTTCTCCCATCAAGAAACACCAAACAGTTCCTACTCCGACCACTGCACGCAGCCCTAGGCGACGCTCTTCTTCTTATTATTCAAGGCCCAGAAAGTCTGCCGCCACCACCACCATCTCCTCTAAGCAGGTCATCTCCTCCGCCGTACCATTCGATTTATCAACGACTTCCAGTGATAGTACCACTGCCACCGGAACGGTTTCTTTCTCACCGGAGTTTCGCTCCGATCAACTACTCCTACCTTTAGAGAGCTCCAAAAACGTAACCTTTACGCCGTCTCCGGAACTCGATCTCCGGCCGATCATCACCAAACCGGCCAATAAACCCACCACCGCGCGGAAAAGTTCTCCCCGGGGTGTGAGACTTAGACTGCGGTCGCCGAGGATATCGACGAGTAAATCGGCGGTGAGGAGCAGGGCGGTGGTGAAGGCGACGGTGGACCCGAGGAGAGATTTTAAGGAATCGATGGAGGAGATGATAGCGGAGAACAACATAAGAGCGTCAAAGGATCTAGAGGAGCTTCTAGCTTGCTATCTCTCTCTCAATTCTCACGACTATCATCACATTATCATCAATGTCTTCAAACAAATCTGGCTTGACCTTAATCTTTCACCCCACCAATAAAATCATTTTACTTTTAGTCCTTAGCATTATATAATAATAATAATAATTTGTAAACATATATCTAGCTTTTATTTTATCATATGCATGGTTATCAATAGAGCCTAGAGACCTTGTACTTGTCTAGTGGTGTGCCATTGCTTTAGTTGAAGTACTTGGGAGTTTCTATCCAAATTAGTACCTTTTCCTATGAATCTTATTACTGCACGGACAACATAAAGTGTTACTCAAATTAACGTGTACGGTACAAAATTCACTTTTCCATCTTTTTTTTGGTTGTTCTCAACCCTCATGAATGTCTTCTAAAGTTAATCGAAACTTATTGTCCACATAATATAGATACTAACTTTCTCAAAACAAACTTACTAGATTCTATAACCTACGATTACTCACATGTTATGTAGTTAATAATTATGACTGGAATGATAAGAGAGATTATTAGTCTACAATTTAGGAGTTACACTATACCTGCGATACCGACAATTCATTAAAACCGCATCTGCCGTAACTTCAGACCTAACTTTGGATATGTGCGTGCGTGTGCATTTCTCTATTTCACGTTTGTTTTATTCCTATGTATATTTAATTGTTTTTATAATCTCCACGTATTATTTTGTATATACATTTATATGCATGCATACACACAAGAGTGCGACAAGGGAGAAGAAAACAAAACCATTTTGCTTTTAGTCATCTAAGTGCCAAAGAAACCAAATATTCAATTGGGCCCCCTTTTTACTTCAGTGATGGGTGAAAAATGACAACACTAAAAAATAACATATAGACAAAACAATAAGTTAACCGATAATTAAAAAAAATCAGTGACTGATTTTTATTACTACAATTTATATAATAAAATATAGTTTTCATGATTACGACCTTGCCGACTTATATTTTAGAATAAAATTTATGACATTATTCATTTCATTTTTTTATTTTTAATTTGTTCATTTCATTTATTGTATTTTGATTCTCATAATAACTAACCTACTTAATATCATAATATTATTTATAATGAGAAAATATATTTTACCCACTATAAATATATTATATATATAAATACATTTATCTTATATAATTATTTTTAATAATTTAAATAGTGATAAATACTATTTTATTAATAAATATGTAATTTAGAGTAGTTAAAATTTTTTGAAACAGAAAGACAGTGATGAAATCTTATATTTTTTGGACTCGAACTAAGCCGCCATTGCTTGGGCCAAGTGCTTCCCACCTTTTCCTTGTATAGAGCTGATTCTATTTCTTGTTTGTTTATCAATGAATTTGACTAATATCATTGAAGGCCATTGAAACATTTCATGTCTTCTATCATTCCTCTCCATCCAAATCGTGTGAACCGCGACTTGGAAAACATATCTCAATAAAAATTGTGTAGTACCTGAGAGTGAGCTGGTCGATAGTACTTCATTCCAATTGCAAGAATAGAGTTGTCCCATTATCTCCTCAGTGTAGTGACAAGAGAAGAATAGGTGATTACGAGATTCAACACCAGAGTTGCAGAGAATGCAATTAGCATTCCCTTGGGAATTCCACTGCAGAAGTCGATCACAAATAGGTGTTGCTCCAGCGAACCAGATACCTTTATGCCACTGAGTGATCGGCTGCTGTACACGCAATAAACTCCAAGTCTGTTGCGTATGAAACTCAGGCCGATAGACATCTCTTTTACCTTTCCAAAATTGTACATCATTCTCTGCTATAAGCCCCTGCACTCTCAGCCGTATGATCTTTGCATCAATGGCAGTAATTTTGCACTGCAAACTCTATCGTAGCATTGAGATCAATTACAAGAGAGATACAATCTCGGGAATTTGTGATCTCAATTAACCTCCCTAAAGAGGACTACTCATCAAACCAAAAAGAAGTAGTATAATATGAATAGAAAGTCTGAGTTACATCGATGCATAACAACGTGTTTATATACACGTATAAAAGTCCCGTATTTAGCAAGATAATATATTTGGATAACTCTAACATGAGTTTATCCTTATCTCTAACTTATTATCTCTATCTCTATACCCCCTCAAGCTGGAGGTGAGATGTTTTGGATCCCCAACTTGAATAAAAGGTAAGCAAATGTAGTAGATGGTAAAGCCTTCGTAAGGAGATCAGCCGGTTGCTCTTTGGTGGAGATGTGCTCTGTTGTAATGAGATTTTCTTGGACAGCATCGCGCACTTGGTGACAATCATTTTCAATATGCTTTGTACGTTCGTGGAAAACAAGGTTCGCAGCAATGTGTATAGCGGACTGGCTGTCGCAGAACATACGCATTGGACTAGGGTGAGATATACCAAACGACATGAGCATTTGCTTCATCCACTTTAGTTCACGAAGTGTATATGCCATACACCTATATTCAGCTTCTGCAGATGATGCGGAGACTGTATTTTGCTTCTTTGTTTTCCAGGCAACCGGAGATGATCCAAGAAGAACAATGTAAGAGCTCAGCGACCGGCGAGTGAGAGGACATGCACTCCAGTCTGAATCGCAGTATGCCGTAATTTGTAGGTCAGAATCAGCACGTAACAGAACTCCCTGGGATGGGCACCCTTTTAAATAACGTACGACCCGGAGAGCAGCCTCCCAATGTTCCATGAGCGGTTGTTTCATGAACTGAGATAGGATGTGGACCGCATAGCAGAGTTCGGGGCGAGTGAACGTAAGGTAGATCAGCCGCCCAACAAGTCTGCGATAAGGAGCCGGGTCAGTGAGTGGTGTGCCGTTAGCCAGAGCAAGTCTATGGTTAAGTTCGATAGGAGTAGATGCGGGTTTGCACCCGAGTAACCCTGAGTCAGCAATAATGTCAAGGGCATATTTTCGTTGGGACAAGAAGATTCCCTCTCTGTTTCGTGCAACCTCGATTCCAAAAAAATATTTAAGCTTGCCCAGATCCTTCATGTGGAAACACTCAGAGAGATAATTTTTAAACTTCTGTAGAGTTGACATGTCGTTACTGGCGATGAGAAAGTCGTCAACGAGATGAGTATGTGGAGATTGACCTTGCCACGTATGTAGGAGAAATGGGAGTAGTCTGGTTTACTTTGGGTGAAGCCATACGATGTCAGGGCATTACTGAGCTTCGAGAACCAGCAGCGAGGAGATTGCTTGAGGCCGTAAATAGATTTCTTGAGACGAGCAACTTTGGTAGGATCTGAACCTTGAAAGCCTTGTGGAAGTTTCATATAAACCTCTTCTTCCAAGTCTCCATGAAGAAATGCATTGTGAACATCCATCTGATGCACTTCCCATTGCTTAGCAGCTGCCACTTCCAATAGAACACGAGCCGTGGTAGATTTCGCGACGGGAGCAAATGTGTCAGTATAGTCAAGTCCTTCTCTTTGACGGTTCCCACAAGCGACGAGTCTGGATTTGTTGCGGGCAGGTTTACCATTGGCGTGGTACTTGATTTTGTACAACCATTTGCTGCTGATAACCTTCTTCCCTGGAGGTAGCGTAGTGACTTCCCATGTTCCATTCTGAACATGAGCAGAGTGCTCGTCGACCATGGAGTCTCGCCAGACCTTATGTTGTACGGCTTCTGCATAGTTCTTTGGTTCAACGGCTGATGTAATGGCTGCAACAAAAGCCTTATGGCTAGAGGAGAACTTGACGTCAGACAGATAATTTGTAATAGGGTATATGCTATTACCTGAGACCGTAGAGGAGCCAGAAGTGGAGTCGGGAGTGTCGAGAGTGTGTGTATTACTTAGGGCTGCATTGACGACGTAGTTTTTGAGGAGGACTGACGGTTGGCGTTGACGTTGTCCACGTCCTAATAGTTCGGGAAGTCCAGGAGATGGTGGTTCTGTAGTAGGGTCAGTGGTATTTGTAGTTGCTACAGGAGATGACGGTTGTGATGTATGAGGAGATGTTGCAGTAATATCTGTGGCCTCGGGGATTTGATGAGGAACTATCGGTAGTGTAGTAGAAGGATCATGCGTAGGAGCCACTTGTGAAGTTGGCGTAGTTTCTTGTCGAGGTGTAGTAGAAGTAGTCGGTAATAGTGAAACCTAATCATCAGGAACCTGGTTTGTTTGAGGTATGGGAGACGGGTCCTTTTGTGGCACATGCAATCCGGGGAATTGGTCTTCAAAGAAGACTACATCGCGACTTGTGAAGAAAACGTTTTCCTCAAGGTCGTATACGTTCCATGCTTTCTTACCATAAGGGTAGCCCACGAAGACACATTTACGGCTTCTAGCAGCGAACTTGTCTGAGTTACGAGGACGTCGTTGAGCGTAGCAAAGGCAACCAAACACTCTGAGAGTGTCATGCTTTGGAGGAGTGATGTGTAGTAGTTCGTATGGGGTTAGTCCATTCAATAGCCTAGTGGGAGTTCGATTTATCAAATGAGCAGCTGTGAGGATGGATTGTCCCCAGAAAGAGACCGGTAACTGAGATTGAAACAGGCAGGCACGTGCGACGTTGAGTATGTGGCGATGTTTCCTCTCAACCCACCGTTTTGTTGTGGTGTATCAACAGTAGAGGTCTGATGATTGATCCCTTCCTGTTGAAAGTAGGATTTTAAAGCCATAAATTCTGTTCCATTGTCTGTCCTGAAGGTTTTAACAGTACGATCAAATTGGCGAACACTCATGGCGCAGAAATTCTTTAGTATAGACGCAACTTCTGATTTCTCAAGCATAAGGTGGATCCACACTGCTCTCGAATAATCGTCGACTATAGTGAGAAAGTAAACAGCCCCACATGAAGCTGGTGTACGATACGGACCCCAAACATCGCAATGAACAAGCTCAAAAGGTGCAACTGCTTTATTAGAACTTTCTTGAAAAACATCACGAGTTTGTTTAGAACGCAAACAAATGTCACATGAATCCATATGTGTAAAATCAACTGATAAATTATCTAAAACAAGAAGAGAAGATAGAGTTTTATATGACGGATGTCCAAGACGCTTATGCCAGAGTACTGAAGAAGATGTTTTGTCCTTTCCAGTTCGATGAGATCTTGCAACCGAAACACCCGTAAAGTAATACACACCCTCTCGCTCTTCACCGGCTCCAATCAGGGTCCTCGTGAAACGGTCTTGTAGAAAACATAAGGTGTCAGTGAATATTGCTATACATCCCGTTTGTTTGAGAAGTTTAGACACTGAAATTAAAGTACAATCAAAATCCAGAACATATAACACATCAAGCAGAGAACAATGCGAGTTCAATGATAGAGTGCCCGATTTTGTTGATTTCGAAGCCCGTCCATCCGGAAACTTCACCATCGATGGAGTGGTCTCGCGTATATTACGCAGTAGTGAGAGATCTCCAGTCATATGATGGGAAGCTCCAGTATCAATGATAACATCAGTTAAGGACGGTTTACCAGACATACGATCGGTAGAAAGTTGAGATTGTTGGTTTTGTAAAAGACTAATCAACGCGGCGATTTGATCAGATGAAGCAACTGTATTTCCGGAGAAGCTGTTGGGTGCAGGACAAGTTGTATTGGAACGACCACGTCCACGACCACCAGAGGAGTTGATGCGACCTCCACGGCCTCTCTGAGATTGAGTAGAGTTACGACTTTGTTCCTGGAACCAGTCAGGATATCCATGGAGTAAAAAACATTCTGAGGCTTCATGTCCTTTGCGATTGCAGTGAGTGCAAAATCTATTAGGATCACGGCTACGGGTCACCGTCGGTGTAGTTGTAGAGAAGGTTGAGTTTGTGGTTGAAGAATCTGCTTTTATAGAACATCCAATAGCATCTAGTTTGAGCTCAGTAGCACGCATAGTAAGAAGATGTTGTTCAGCCCTAATGACACGTGAGTAGGCTATGTTGAGATCTGGTAGTGGATCTTCATCGATGATTTGAGACCGTATAGAACTGAATCGAGATTCATCAAGGCCAAATAAGAACTTGTGGACCTTGGAATCTTCCCGTTCTTTTTCAATATGAGAAGAGGCGTCGCATGTGCATATATGAGATGATTTAAAACTTTGTAATTCTTCCCATAATTTGGACAAACGACCGTAGTAGCTAAGGACTGATTCGCCGTTTTGTTTGCAATTTGTGATCTCATCTTCGAGAAGATGTTTTCTCACGCTGTTCTTGACAGAGAAACGACGTTTGAGAGATTCCCATAGTTGATATGCATCGGGTACGTGACTGACTGTAGAACGAACAGGAGGGTCGATGGAGGTGCGTATCCAACCAACGATCATAGAGTTAGCAGAAATCCAGCGGGCAAGGTCTGGATTCGATGCTGGCTTAGGTATTGTGCCATCAATGAATCCAATTTTCTGTTTAGCTTGAAGGGAGTTCCAGAATTCCGTTGCCCATTCAGGGTAGTTGTCTCCTTTAAGAATTACTGGTGTGATCAATGATCCCGGATTGTTAGAAGGATGTAGAGAATAAGGAGTATCCGACGTGTTACTGTCGGCCATGGTTGAAGTAGAAGAAGTAGATGTAGAAGACGAAGTAGTGGCCATGAATATTGAATGTTCAATGGCGGCTTAGTAGATATGTTGCGGAAGCGAAAAATTTAGGTCAAAGATCTTTCTGCTCTGATACCATAATATGAATAGAAAGTCTGAGTTACATCGATGCATAACAACGTGTTTATATACACGTATACAAGTCCTGTAACTAACAGGATCGTGTAAATATATTCGGATAACTCTAACATGAGTTTATCCTTATCTCTAACTTATTATCTCTATCTCTATATAGTAGCCTCACTTCTTACTTCGACTTTGGAGAAAAATTAAAATCTTGTTTGCAGCAAACATATATTTGTTCAAACAATAAAATAAATCTAGTTTACAACTAACAGTCATAGACTCATAGTTGTATCCATTCCCATTTGTCATATATGTAGTTTTACTTATAGGAACGTCTATCTAATCAATTATTTTAGTTTGAGTTACAGTAGTTCTAACTTTTAACTATCAATTTTAATATTGTTTGGTATGTAATTTTTGTGTTTATTATTATATGGTATTGTCTTCTTATATACATCACTGCTTTAAATCAAATGGGAAAGTTAATATAGTTTGGTCTCATAGTTCAATCACACGATATTAATTCTATTTTTTTTAAAGGAAAAGGTCCATTAAAAGTTTGTTATCTGAACTTTCCCCAGTCGTCAATGCATTGCACTACAGCACAACCCGGCTCATCCCTCAAAAGAATCGTATTCGATTTACACTAAAATTGTTGAAAGGAACGAAATATATAAATCATCTTCAATTCGTTACATATACATGACGTGAGTCAGCGTGTTAAACAAAACCAGTTAGCAATTACATTTTTTCGAGCGAACAAACAAATTTCCTTGGTAAATATTTGAGATTATGAAATTAATATTCAGAATTTCTATAAAAAGCAAATTATTACATAAATAGATATGTGTGCTATATATTGAAAAAATACGGTATAAAAAATAAACTTGACGATGCTTTCCGAAGAATAGCCTTACTTGCTAATAGAATATTCAACTCATTTTTTTCATGTGTTTGACATTTCTCTGATATAAATTATGCGTTTTACCAACTCAATTTCCTTGTCAAGTTTGAGACCACGTAATAGCTCTACTTTCTTCTTCCATAACAGCATAATAACCAATTGACACCTCATCCACATATGCAGTATGTACGGGTTCGTTCTTTAGGTTTTGAAATACATATATCCGGCCCATCACAATCTGTGTGAATGTCACTAATGTTCTCATCCCATGGTCTTTAGACGATGTACTCCGTCGTAAACTACTTGCACTCTTTCATGGATTCCGATGAAACAAAACTTCATCTCTTCCATCCTTGTTTTGGTAAGATCTTGCCAATGTTTCACTTCACAATCTGACACCATAATCACTTATCCCTGGATCTCTAATCCATGGTTACCGTCATTATATATATCCATTTTATTTGTCAGGTTAGCATTATCCCCAAGAGGAAAAAATATGACTGTGTAGAAAATCTAAAACGTTCACAAATTTGTTACCGTCATTATATATATCCATTTTATTTTATTACCAAAACTGGTTGCAAACCTTGTGGCACTGCAGAACAAATAGTTTTGCGCAACCGGGACAATTAAAGTTGTTAGTAGAAATTAAATGCATTAATACATCTCTTTTTATATGTCAAACTATTTTTACATGCAAAAAACCATGGTATATATGTTTAGAATAAAATATGTTTCGAGGATGCTAAAGTTCACTTATCTTGTTATAAAATTCTACAATAAAGTCATGGTAAACAGCTTTACTTGTACATAATCTATAAATGATGAACAACTTTCCAACATTCACGATCACAGCAAAAACTAAATTTGACTTTTTGAAATAATTACAGTGCATTAGAACACTTAATGGTTCATTAGATAATTAATACTTACTCTATAGTTGACTATTTTGGCAGCAGTACTTTAGGTGTTGTTTAGTCAAAAAACGTTATTTTAATTTAAATACTACTCTTGGTTTTCGGTGGAAAATATAGAATATATCATTACTTAATCATTATACTGATTCACAAAATATAGGGTATGATAAATATATTGTCATTTTCTCTAGATATTATATAAAAATGACAAAACAACATTTATTTTCACATAATACACACAAACTAGGAAACAAGAATCAAGTCCACTTTTAAAATTATGTTCCATTTTAGATCTTTAGTCAGTTTTATTGCGACTAAATTTCTTAATGATATTTTAAAAATAAATGTGATCTATAAACCATATTTATTGTAAAATGAATGAATATATTCTCTCTATTTCATAACAAGTATCACTTTAATTAGGATTTTATTTTGTTTCAAATAAGTGTCATTTTACAATTTTAATGTAACTTTGAATATTTAAATTTAATTTTTAACTTTTTGAATAACCAATAAATTTTTATTAAATATTTTTTATTGAATTAACCATACATTAAATAAGAATATATTATTTAATTATATAATTTTTTTAATCTCTATAAAAGGTGTCAAAGTAATACTTATTGAAAAACATAAGGAGTAAAAAAAATTTTTACAATTAATTATAAGAAATATAGACAATTTTTGATAATTGTGTGTATCTCATTTTTACACGTTGCGGACCCTACTATAACAAGTGGTTTGACATTATTCAATTATATTTGACAAATATATTTGATCTGGATCGTATTCACAATCTTTATGAAAAGAGTGATTTGATGTGCCTTTGTTTTCATAAATGATTGGTCGAGGGAAAATATGAACCTGTTGTGGTTAAAACAAAGATGTATCACGCACTTGGTCTTCATGCCATATTCGTCTTCAAAGATATGTTTAAGTTTATATAAAGATTCATTCGTTCAATCTCTATAATATTATTTATGAAGTAAATTTTATACGTATTGCTCTCACATTAATTTTTAGAGTAATCAATTTTAATGAATTCAAAATATTGTATGTAATATCATTATTATGATCTTTCATTTTTATTTTTCTTTTTGGTTCACAATATTTTTAATTTTTAGTTTTCTTTTATTATAATATATTTTCTTTACATAAAATATAAAAAGAAATATTCATAACACTAAAATATGGAAATGATATACATATATATATATACATAAACTTGATTATGATTTTATTTAATAACAAAGAATGAAGCTATTTCCTTAAGGACCAGAAAGTTTTTAAATGTTTTTATTTCAAAGCATATACCAAATAAGAAGAAAAACCCAAAGATAGTTGCTATATTTCTGTTGATGAAAATATTAAAAAAGAAAAAAAAAATTAAATAATATAAATCAACCATATGCATTATATATTCATCATTTAATCTTCTTCTTTGTTTAAGATTAATATTGCAACTCAATTTATACTAAATAATTATTTTTTGGACATTACTAAATAATTAAGTTAAGAATTAATAAATTATGTATGTCAATAGATTTAAACTAAAATTTGCTAACTAATATAATTGTAGATTTTCATATCTTTATCAAAATAGTACATAATAAATTACGAAAAAATATTAACATGTATAGAAATCTAAAACAAAATGAAATAAATAAAATTAAAAACCTTTACATGATTTTAGCTATTTTAAAATTAAAATAGTTGTAGTAAAAATGTATTTCAGTTTACACCAAAAATAAAAAAAAAATAAATAAGTGAGTCAATCGGATTTTTGAACATAAAAATGCATATATAACTAAAGTAACAGTATATTATTTAAAAATATTTAATTATGATATATATATATATATTTATAAATAAGATATTTTATAAATAAATGAAAATATTAAATAATTATTAGTTAGCTATTTTGTAAAAATATATAATCAAGAATATAAATACGTAAGTTTACTAATCCCATGAAATATATTAGTCCATAACCTGACCTCAGAGTTTGACAAAGCAAACGAAAAAACTGTACGTAAATCTACAAGACTGCATATAAGGTTCTTCTTTTCACATTTGTTATCTGCAACTAAGGTTCATCTGCAACAAGGGTGAAGCCAAAAGGGTGCGTTCCAATTATATGAAAGTTTGTGTAATCGTCCTTAGATGACAGAAAAAATAATAAAAATGTGTTAACTGCACACAAGAATCAAATCCCAAAAAGATTTGACAAGTGACGCAGCGATGATATCTGGTAATAACAAAATAATATATCAAATAATACAAAATGGCTCATTTTTTTTTCCTTGCCTACATTACATTTATTCAGATATTGTTTACCAATTTTATTTAATAATAAACTTGTTATAAGATTATTACTAAACTTGTGAAATGCACAAGTATATCACACTTATATAACGTGTTCATTAACTCGATATTGTTTTTAGCCGTTTCGTTTATAAACTTGTTGCTCTCCACCTTTCATAAAGAGTGCAAGCTTTAAAATTTTACTTTTGTTTAATTAAAAGTGAAGTTTTATATTTTGAATGCAGAATTTTAAATAAAAAACCAGTTTTAACCCATTATATTAGTGTCTTAACTAAAAATGAAATATTTAGTATATGAGCAGAGGTACAATAAATATTTTAAATAATTTATTTATATGTGTTTAAAATTCTCAAATGATATTCTTTATGAAATAAAGAGAATATAAAATTGTGGCATGTAAAAAAAATGTTGTGGTATATAAAATTTGGAAATATGTGAAGTACATCACACGTACAACGTGTTAATTAACTCGATATTGTTTACGCCGTGTCTTTTAATTGATAGTATAAAAGTTATACAATAATTACGATTGGAAAAGACAATCATAATGTTTGTTAGGTTAGGTAGGACTTAGTTTAAAGATTAAATGTATTTTATTTGTCAAGTCATCTTATTACTGCGAAAGTTATATCATCACTGATTTCAAATATTCTAAATCAACCCATTTAACATCAAAAGAAAATAAAGTAAGGAAAACATGAATATTAGACGGCGGAGAGACAAGGTCACAAGAAACAGAATCTCCGGTGATAATGTCGGATCGAAAAGCAAGTTCGGTTAGATGGTAGTTGACCAAGTCTCCACTTGCGGCTCACCGACAAGTCTCCCTCATAAAATTGTTATTACATATTCGCAGTAGAGGTACTTCTTAAACTATGAGACCAAACTATATTAACTTTCCCATTTGATTTAAAGCAGTGATG
>CAJHQQ010001441.1:0-96721 GCA_905132885.1 Moricandia moricandioides | reverse complement strand
ATAAAACAAGACTCTCACCCAAACATTATTGGGGTTTTTTCAAAAACAACCTAAAAATTCAAGTCAAATGCAAAACCAACCTCTTTTTTTAGTTACTATTCATCATTGAATTTTCTATAATACCCATAAGTTTTTGAATTATTTACAAATTTGCCATTATTATTTATTTATTTATTAATTTCGAAAAATACAAAAAACCAAATACACCCTAAACATTTCTTCTTAATTACAACTATGCCATCATCATCAATATTTTCAACCACCATTTTGATCTCTTAAAGCTTTAGAATTAAATTTTCAACCACTTTTTTCTCATTCTAAACAAGCAAATCTTCATTTCCTCTCATTTTCTCTACATTTCCATCTAAAAATCTCTCTTTTCATAATCATAAACTTCATAATTTCATGTTTTTTCACTTGTGAATCATCAAAAATGTTTCATTTTGGTCAATATTGGAGTTTGGACGGTTGAAAAGGCTGGAAACGAGCTTCACACTGCAAAAAGGTAACTATTTTCATGGTTTAAGTCGTTTCTCAGATCTGTGTCGCGATAGTAGACTGTTTTATATGTCTACGCCCTTATGTAGACATACAATGCAGTTTATTTGTCAACGCACAGGTCAGTTTTGCAATTGACTAAACGGATTTTTTTTTGTAACGTAGCCTTCCCCGACAGTCTACATCTTAACCTTTGACAACAAAAACAAAAAAAGTACGTAGACCTACAAAGACGACTACGCAAAAGAGGTTAGTTTTGCATTTGAATGAACTTTTGACTTTTCATAAGTAGACTTCAACATAAGTCTACGAAGAGGTCAGTTTTGCATTTGACCAAAATTTTGACTGCGTTGAAAAGGTTTGTTTTGTGTTTGACTAAAACTTTTAAAAAATAATTTTTTTTTTAATATGTAGACTTCATATGCAGTCTTCTCTTCCCGAAAAAAAAATGTAGACTACCCGTGAAGTCTATTTTTTTATTTTGGTCAAATGCAAAACTGACTCGTCGGATTTGAGAGTAGACTTCTTTCGAAGTCTACAAATCTGTAGACGTTCATTTCAGTCTACCCCCTAAAAAGTCAAACATAGTCAATTGCAAAACTAACCTCATTCAAAAAAATTAAAAAATGTAGACTGTATATTTAGTCTACCTCTGAAAGTCAAATCCTGGAAAATTCTGGTCAATAGCGAAAACTAACATTTTTGAAGTTGTAGACTGAAAACGAAGTCTGCTTAAATAAAATCACAACTTTTTTTCAACTATAAAAAGTAACCCGTAAAATGGTCAATTGCAAAAACTAACCCAAAAAGTAGACCTATCTGACCGTCTACGGATGTAAACTGAAAAGAAAGTCTACCACGTTGTAGACTGAACATGAAGTCTATTTTGAAATTTACATTAAAAGTTAATTTGTGTATTATGCATTAAATTTTTTCACAATTTTTTTGTTTGAAAGTGTGTAATAGTTAATCCTAATGAGTTTAAGTGATTTTGGATAGAAAAAATGTTGTAATTATGAAAGTATAATACTTTTGATTTTGCTATATTTCTAGGAAACAATTGTAGACATATTAGTAAGTCTACGTTAATTTTCACAGTGCAAACAACCAGGTCACATCCAAACTGTCCAGGTTAAACCAGTGTTGTCTTACTGTTTTGAATGTTGTCTTATGTATTATCTCTTATGTGTTGAATTGATCAATTGTATTATTGCTTTGGATGGTGTCTTATTGCTATGGATGTTGTCTTATGTCTTATGTATTTAACTTATCAGATGTATTGTCGCTTTGGATGTTGTCTTATTTGATGAATTTTTGTTAAAATCGTAGGTCTTAATTTTTCTATTACTTTGAGTTCTAATGTTACTTTTTGTCGTGCATGCCAACATGTTAGTCTTCTTGAACAAAAAGTAGACTTCTTTTTAAGTCTCTTATAAAGGAAGACTAATATGTAAATATCTGGATTGTATTGGAATTGTACTTTTGGTCAAATATGAATTAAAATATCTGAAAGAAGAGTACTATACTGATACAAATGATGATATTTTGATATATAGTCGAGTACCAGACTTCTATAAAAGTCTTCTGCAAAAAAAGACTAATACTTAAGTCTGCTGCAAGCAAATTACATAACTTTGTTACAACCATATGTCTGGTACAAAAGCCTGATACAACCGTCTGTTACTCACAGTTCTTGAGCTCCTCCCTAGAGTATACAACCTCGATAGGAAATCAAGCTTATCCATTTTGTAACATGCACCAAGAAGACACAAACAAAGAATTATATAAGTGCATTCTACACGAGAAGTCTACAATTTAAAATAAAGCCTACACGAGAAGCCTAGAAATTCAAACATCAGTGACATACAAATTCAAAACATCAGCTTACATGAGAAGTCTATACATTTAAAATATCATTTTACAAAATTCAAAATATCAGTCTACAAATTCAAAATATCAGTCTACAAATTCAAAATATCAGTCTACAAATTCAAAATATCAGTCTACAAATTCAAAAATTCAGTCTACAAATTCAAAATTTCAGTCTACAAATTCGAAACTTCATACTACACTTCAAAACGAAGTAGACTCACCGGAAGCAGAGAAATGGACTAGAGAGGATGCAATGCTCGTTAGAGAAATGGATCTAAGACTGACCGACTCAGATCTGAATCAAAAGAAACTAAAAGGTTAGTAAACAAGGCTGAGTTTGTTAGGTTATGAGTTAAATGAGAGATAGAGATGACACAGAGACATACCTTGGAAAGATGAAGCACAGTCCCTTGCTGGCTAGGACAGAGAGATGAAGTAGAAGCCATGATACTGACTGGAAGCAGAGATTTGGACGAGAAGCACCATTCCTTAGAAGTCGCCGGCTCAGATCTGAAAAGAGAAAAAGGTAAAGGTGGTCACTTTTTATCAACAGAGAACAGAGACATTTAACTTACCAGAGTGACGGAGGAGACAGAGATGAAGCGGATGGGAAACTGCGTGGATCGATTTCGCCGGAAATCTCGCCGGAAATCGCCTAGAGAGAGATACGGCGAAGTTTAGTTTTTTTTGTTACCTGAAAAGCTTGGGAAATCGTATTTATATACTAGGTTAAATTGTGTGTAGACTGAAAAAAAGGTCTACATATATGTAGACTTTATAATATGTCTACGAACCCTTTAACCACAAATCTCAAACCGTAAATGTGTTATTTGATCATCAAATTATATTGGTTAAATTCGGTTAGGTTAAATTGTGTGTAGACTGAAAAAAAGTCTACATATATGTAGACTTTATAATATGTCTACGAACCCCTTAACCATAAATCTCAAACCGTAAATGTTTTATTTGATCATCAAATTATATTGGTTAAATTCGGTTAGGTTAAATTGTGTGTAGACTGAAAAAAAAGTCTACATATATGTAGACTTTATAATATGTCTACGAACCCCTTAACCAAAAATCTCAAACCGTAAATGTTTTATTTGATCATCAAATTATATTGGTTAAATCCGGTTAGGTTAAATTGTGTGTAGACTGAAAAAAAAGTCTACATATATGTAGACTTTATAATATGTCTACGAACCCCTTAACCAAAAATCTCAAACCCTAAATGTTCCTTAAAAATGTTTAATTATATAAAATTTTAATTTTTTTACTTCATATTATCCATTATATTAATGATTAGTTAAAAATATTACAATAATTATTTTTATACATTTTTAAAATTAAATTATTAGATAAAATTATGGTGTAGACTACATAACAAGTCTATCGAATGAATAGACTTCGTACGAGGTCTACATATATGTAGACTTCTTTCTGTTACGTGTAAACTAACAAAGGATAAAAACGTAAAATATACTTCTGTTTTTTGTTTGGTCATAAGGGTTAAATAGTACTTTTATCACCCTTGTATGTTGGTTTTGCATTTGATTGAAATTGGGGTACACTTTTAGGTTTAGATTGAAATTTTAGGTTGTTTTTAGTAAATCCCCCAACATTATTTGATAAGTTAAAGAATTATTTTGGAGACAATTTCTAGTTTTTATTTTATTTAGTTGTTATATTTTAAAACATTATATGTTATTATTAACAAATTTTTAATTGATTTAATTATATAAAAATAAATAAAATAAAACATCTTTACAATAGTTTTTTAAATATTCCCGACCAAATATTGTAGTTGGAAAATTCCGGCTGGCGGATGCCGTATGGAATTCCGCTAATTCCTGGCAAATGGTGGTTGGGAATTACCGACGACAATCTTTGGTCCGGATTTCAACGGATATTCTCTATGGTCACTTATGTCGGTATGTTATCAGTAAATCATCCGTCGGAAATTCACTGGGTTTTTAGATGACATAGTCCCGACACTTCGTCTGGAATCAGTCATTAATAAGCATTCCCAACAGAATCTTGTTGGATAAAATCCTTTCATTAACAAGTTAACGACTTCATAAAATATTTACTACAAATGATTTAATTATGGAATCTTGAATCATTTCACTCACACGTTGTTTGGGATAATGAGAAGAGCCTAGAATCTATGGAACCTAGATACGGACTGATGTAGAGGTACGAATGGTCCATTGCCACGAGCCAATATAGTTTGGTATCTGTATGTGTTTTTCCGTTGTTATTTTCCCTAAAAAAGCCAGTGGTCTTGTCTAAATTCATGTTTTCCACGAGTCTAAATTGAGATTTTCTTGTTTTCCACGGGTCGAATTGAGATCATGGGGGGCGGTGGACTTGAGCGAGGATGATGAATGTATTAGCCATGAGAGTATTGTGGATTGGTTTGTGAATTGCTTTTCACTCCTTCCTTAAGATATTTTTATGCACACATGACACATCTAAGATACACATTACATATATATATGGTATGTATATGCATTAGAAGGTTGGTAATGGTATAAGTGTAAGTTTTTTATCTAGCAATAAACCAAACTAGATGATTACCCGCGCGCATGCGCGGAGTGAAATTAATATACTAATTATCGTTTAATATTAATCTTGATTGTTCAACCATGATGTCATAAGTTTCCAAACGTATGGTTATGGATCGTCAATATAATGTTGATGAGTAGGGTGATGTTTGTTGATATTTTTTTAAAAAACTTATTTAATTTACATTGGGCTTCAATGATATCATTCAAATGTTATAATTCACCATCTCACTTCGATATGAAGAATCATATTTTTGAAATGATATGATCAAGTAAAATTTGATATTTATGCTTGTGCAGAATGAAGATTAATTATGTATAAAAATTATTTGTAGATAACATTATTTATTTTGTATTAATTTACATATTATGCAATAATAAATATATTGAATAATTGAGGATCAAATAGCTATTACATATACAATTAAATTCGAGTAAGAACATAAATAAAAACAATCTTTCTTTTTATTTACAAAACTTTTTGTTGATAAAAAACAAAATAAACCATTTATTTATGTTATATAGTATATAATTAAAATCAAATGATATTGATATAGATATATAATCTATTTAATATAAATATTTATTTATTGAGGCTTGATAATCATATGATTTTATTAACATTTTTATATTTGTTGTGACAAAAATATTATTTTTATTAACACTTTTCTGTATTTATATATGATATATATATTTTAATTTAAACGATATTGAAATAAATGTATATATATTAAATGAAACTTCATATTTACATGATTTTATGATCATTTATATCTTCTTATAATAAAAAAATTTAAACGATTGATCAAAACAATTTCATCGTAAATTTTTAACAGCCTTAGTAATTTATATTAAAAAATTCAAAATATAGCAAATTAAAAAAATTTAGATTTTTTTATTATATAATTATTTGATTTTTAAATATCTTTCAAAAATATAAAATTGAACAAAAATGATGGAAGATACATATATTGTTATCAAATATTTGTTATTCAAAATCATTAATTGCCACATATTTGTTAATCATATTAGGTAATTTCGTAACTTTTATTTAAGGAAATAATAGAAATTATTATTTTATACATGAATAACTAATCTGATAATTAGTTCAATAAAAAGTATAATATATATTTAGATGGACTAACTTATTTTTTTAAAAGATTTTAAAAATTATTGTAGTGGTAACATGTGACTACCAAAAAAGCTCGTATATATAGCTCCATAAGTAATATATATATAAGATTTCTCATTGTAGTGATAACATAAGATTTCTCAATACTGCTTTTAATGATTTTAATATTCGAGGATTAATATATATAGCTCGTATATTAATATGTTATAATGACATGTGTGTATCAAAATATGTTGTAATGATTCATCTAAGTATATAATTAACATATATGTATTTTATATGATATATAGTTTAATTTAAACAATATATATATATATATATATATATATATATATATATATATATATATATATATATATATATATAATCTGAATATATATATTAAATGATACTTAATATTCATATGATATTATGTTCATTTGTATCTTTTTATAACAAAAATAAATAAAAACATTGTTCACAAAAATTTGATTGTAATGTTTTTACTGTTTTAATAATTTATAGTTGTTTTTAAAAATTCATAATATAGCATGTAAGAATTTTTTTTTAGATTTTTTATTATATGGTTAATGTGATTGTTTAATTTTTTTTAATAATATAAATTAAAAAATGATGAAGAATACAAAATATATTATCAAATCTTTATTATTCAAAACATTAATTGTCACATATATATTAATCATATTAGGTAATTCCGTAGCTTTTATTTAAGGAAAGAATGTTAAATATCCTTTTATGCACTACCAATCAATATGAATGTTAATTTAATAAAAGTATAGTCTATAATTAGATGGACCAAACTTTTTCTAAGGATTCTGAGAATCATCCTAGTGATGACACGTGGCTACAATTAAAAGTTCTAATGCTTCAGGATTAATATATAGGGGATTAAAAGGCGCCACGTGTTGATGGGTACGTATTAAATGCATAGAAACTTAAAAGCGATTAGGCCATAATTAACCCGGGTCTCTTAAGGTGGGGTTCTTAACGAAAAATTTGTCTTTTTAATTTTTTTTTTTTTTTTTTGTATTTTTCCCGCTAAGAGACGGCTCTTATGGTTCTTATTTAAGAGACGGTTCTTAGCTTTTCTTAGTTAAAAGCTAAGATACGTCTCTTAGAAAAGCTAAGAACCCCACTTTAAGAGACCCCGGTTAATCCTACTCTTAGTTGGTCTAACAATCCAAACTGTAATGAAGTGGCAATTTTAAGCTTTCTCAATCTCTCGTTGTATATTGCCTAACAGTTTAAAAGCAAAACCTATACAAAGAAAGTACTTACCTGCATGTATAGATTTTTTTTTTTTGCTAAAAGGTAAATACCATATAAATGAAAAGTTAGAATTACAAGCAAAGTAGATTTATAGCATGTTTATACCTTAGCCAAAAAAGAATAAAAAACAAGGTGATAACTAGAGTGAGGATGATACCTTAACCAGATAATGAGATTGAACTCATGCTCTGAGATAGTGAGAAGTGAAGTCCCATGTTTTCTGAATGTGTTTGATGTCTAAAACTATGAATGATTCTATTATTCTATATGCCACACTATGCAGTGTACATATTATAGTGAATAATATGTATATTATATGTAAATATTCTTTGTAGACTGTAGATCATGTGGTCTTCAATACTTCTCATGTATTTTTCCATGACAAGCAACTTTACCTCTTTCACTTCACAAAAAAGTTTACTTTTAATGATTTAATATGGAATCTAGAGTAATCTCATTCACGAGTTGTTTGAGATAACAGAAGAATGGATGTAGATTAGTAAGAATGGTCCATACCACGTGAGAATAGTTTGGTAGCTGTACATGTTTCCCATTGTATCTTTCACTAAAAAGCTGGTGGGCTTAGGTATGTTCATTTTTCAGAGATCCCCAGCTTTTAAGGTAATCGACTCTCTCAACTTACCCAAAACTCAAGTACTTTCTAATCGTTCCAAGTGTGTACAAATTACTCATTATCCGATTCATACTCGGCCTTTAGATATATGAATGTTCCCTAAAACAATTTATTGGATAATGGCAAGCAATCTTTGCCTGTGAATACTGTATTTTTTCTTCATTGATCCAATCCAAGACTCCTCCTAACTTTAACCATATTATATACATTGAATATGAGTAGCTAAGTTTTAAAGTATAGAGATTATCCATAATGGTAAGTGCTTCAGACTAAGCCAGCAGTATCAATAGATTCCTTAAAATAAACGAAACCGAATTAAAGAATGTCGGTGGTCGGTCGTTATACGATGATACGTACCGTCTCATTAAACTTGAACCATAGAATTGTAAGTAAGGCACAAAGCTGTGTATAGATTATTGTATCCGTATAATATTTCCAGGACTACTGTCTCACACCCTTTCACGCTGTTAAACGAGTACAATAAACTAAACTGGTTGCAAGATGCAATTGACCATATACATCTAACAAGTATGCCATGCTAGTGTGTTTAGTCTATAAAGAAGATGCACATCCTGAGCGTGAATAAACGCTTCAGAACTGAGAACCCCACTGTATCTCAATTTTTTTTTTAAAACAAATCAAGGCAATCTCCAACAGGATCACCGAGAGCCAGAAGAATAGTAACATTTTCTTATTCATCAGCTACTGTCTATGGGTTTGCTCCATTCATCAAT
This sequence comes from Moricandia moricandioides, assembly GCA_905132885.1. Classification (NCBI taxonomy): domain Eukaryota; kingdom Viridiplantae; phylum Streptophyta; class Magnoliopsida; order Brassicales; family Brassicaceae; genus Moricandia; species Moricandia moricandioides. The sequence continues at coordinate 88,015 of CAJHQQ010001441.1, read as the reverse complement.
GATTGCTGCATAATTTTCTTCATCAGAGCCTTGAAAATATTTTGCAAAACACCTCCCCTGCTTGAGATATCCATATATGAATTCTTTGTATGAGATGGAATCTGGAACAATTCCATTTCTCCCTCATCTCATTTAGAAGCCTAGAAGCTTCTGTTACATTCCCATCTCTGGCATACCCACCAATCATTGCATCTCATGCAAAAGACATTCCACTTTCACCATTTGACGTATCCAATTCACCATACCAATCAATAAGTTCTGTATAATGAAAAACATTCGGCTCCAAACCACCCTCCTTCATCTCCTCGAGGAGGAGTTTGCTCCCTGATCAACAAGGCTAATCCGACAAACGAAGTGCTGACTCAAACATATGTTTACTGTTCAATAAAAAAATAGCTGATGTAAAGAAGCCCTGATTTAAAACTGAACCCATCTATAGCATTTTCTTCAGGAGACGCTCTGCAATACCTGTTTGACCGATCTTACAGTAGCCCTTTATGAGAGTATTACATGTAGACAATGTGAGTGACAACAACCCCTTTGCAACCATATCATCCTTAAACTTAATAGCTTTGCTCAAACTTCCAGCACCAATTAAACCATCAATCAAATTATTATATACAATAACATTAGGAGGAAATTAAACCCTTTCTTTGTCATCTCCTTCACGAGACAGTAAGCATCACCAGTCCTCCTTGCTTTAATCAAACCCTTGACAAGAACATTATAAGTGATAAGAGTTTGTTTCACACCATTTTCCACCATCTTTTCTTTAAACATAAACGCCTCATCCGCACCTTCCACTCATCCCCAAACCATCAATAACAGTGTTGTACATAACAACGTTCGTTGCAACAGCCAGCTCCCTCCATTTTCAAAGACAACTCGATAGCCTCCTCGACTTTCCCTCCTTTTCAAAAGGCATTGATCACTGCAGTGAACATCATGAGAAACCCATCAAAATTTTTATTGTTTTGGAGTTAAATCTTTTGTACTAAGTTATGTTTGTTTCACCAGTTATTTGTGTGATTATTATTATTGTATTACAATTTTAATTTTTTTGTAAAATTTATTAGTTTAATTCGTATTTACACTTACAACGCTGTTGGTTGAGTAGGTTTAGGGATAGACTAGGAGGGGTTTCAAGCTTTGAAAACTTGTGAGAGCCTAACTCTTTTCCCCTCATTCTGCTCAAGATGAACCTGCCAAATGAAAGCTCCCCATTCATATTTGCGTGATGTACTATCCGTAAAATCAACAGTTATTGGAGAAGAAGAAGCAAATGGTGAGAACAGTTACCCAAGGGTTAGAAGCTATGTGTATCACAAATCAGAGCATATAATCAAAATCTGATTGTCTGCATCAGAAGCCTAGCCTACTTAGAGATCAGGGTTTCTGAATGGATGCCACCAAAGTTGAAAGTTTTCTTCTTCATTATATTCCCATAAATCATTGCTATCTATACCAACGGTTGCGTGTGTTATATCAGACAAAGGTGATGCTTCCACATGCTCACTTGATAAAGCTCCAGGTGAAGAAGAAAGTCCTAGGGGATTCAAATTTGGTGCTTCCACAAGCTCACTTGATGAATCTCCAATTGAAGAGGTCGTGATGGGTGGCTTAAATAACTATCAATGACATCATTGACATGGGTTTCTCTTTCTCCCGGATGATGAAATTAACAGTCATGGCCGAATTTGCAGTCTCCTGTCTTCGTGTAATATATGCATTCAGGTTGGCCGGGTCTTTCTGGTAGACCAAAGAATTCCCAGCAAGACTTGTAAGAAAGATCACTTACCGAGGTAGAAGCTGAGCCAAGCATAACCTGCAAAATGAAGCTAGCTGGTTTAGAACAGGAGAGAAACTCAAATCTTTTTAAGCCATCACGAAACCTCATTCAAGGTGATGGTTAGAATCCCATTAAACATGTATCTGCAAATGATTGTGTCAGATGTTTACCTAAGAAAGGTTTGTGGCTATAGAGGACCTTTTTGGCTCGCTTCCTTAGTCTTACGATCAGCATAATAGCTTTAAAAATTGTCGTCCAACTGAATCTTTTATATGGTGGACTGGTCACAGCTTTCAGGTTACTTATCTCTGGTGGCAGATGTTGAAGTCTATTACAATTCTGCAGATCTAATGTAACAAGTCTATTGACGATAGCATTTCTGTAATGGCAGTCCCAACGAGATATAGCTCACTAAGGTTTGGTGAGAAATCCTGAAGATCCTCGAGCTCTGAGCAGCCAGATAGATTAAGAACTTCAAGAGCTTTTAAATGAACTGTGGCAGGCATACTTTGCAAACGTGAACAGTCTTTCAGACTCAAGAAAGTAAGCTTGTGATGATGAAGAAAAGATGAGTTAACCTTAACCAGACTCGTACATACTTCAAGATCAATATGCTCAAGGTTCCTGGCCTTTGAAAGCCTAGGGAATTTAATCAACTGTCGTGAGTGACTCAGATTGATCCTCTTTAACTTCTCAAGATTCTGTTTCAAATACAAACAACCAAAATGAGACATTAACTACAAGCTAACTACCTGCAGCAGTTTGCAACATAATGTCAAGACATACCTTTGTTCCTTTCCATAGTTTTGTCAAGTTGCTATAAGGCATGTTCAGTTCTAAGCAAAGAAAGTAGTTATCTAAAGTTCCAATAGAACAAAAATATATACATTTTTTCTAGACTTACTGATTTTTTTTTATCAGCACATCAGTAATGTCATCAGAATCCCACAATCGGCTACGCTTGCCTACTTCTTTGTTTTCTTGACGAACAAAAGATCTTGCCGTGTTTTGAAAAATGTTGGGTATTTGTATCCTGTCATCTACAAGGCTGATAAAAGACTCATCAATGAGACCATAGATTCCTAAATCTGTGAAAAAACCACAACCATCAAGGATGTTCACCACATGCTCTTTATACTTCCCTCTGAAAAAACAAGCGAGGTCCAAAAATATGCTCTTCTCGTTCATCAAAACTTATCCTAAATGCATCCTGAATTTTGACTAAAGGATACTGACGCAGTCTTCTCAGATGATTTTTCTCATTGTTAATATATTGTTCTTTTACAGACGAGGCCATGACACTAAGAGCCAATGGAATGCCGCTAGCGTAGTTCACCAACTTAGACATCTTTCCCTTCCAATTTTGTTTAGCGTCAAACTGGCAACAAAGGCGAATAGATTCTTCCTTGGATAGTTTTTGGATTCTGTCAAGCTCTTTGGGATTACACTGTACAAGAACTTGCATATTCCTAGATGTAAAGATGATTGTATGTCCACCAGAAAACCAGCCAAATCCTCCAAGAAAAGCTTCTGCATCTCGAGCACTACTCACACCATCAAGAATAATGAGAACCCTTTTACCAAGGAGCCTATCCCTTGTGAATCTTAGTTTTATGTGACAAGCATCTTTAAAAACGTTTTCTTCACCAAAGATTTTGGAGAAGAATTCTTCACCCTTTTGTTTGACACATTAGTTGAAAGTAGAACACGTCATATCTTTCAGCTTGTGTTCTGACAATTTCTCCCGTGATGGTAGTCTTCCCTATGCCAGCCATACCCCCAAAGTCCAACAATATGTGGGGCTGAGGATTGAGAAACATTTAACAAATACAATATATTATCCAATTGGGACCTCGTTCCTTGTAGCTTTCTGCCCATTTCATATTTGACCATCAAACAAACATCTCCGACAATATTCTTGAAATCTAGTGCCTTGGCGGATGTTTCTGTGACGTTGAGTTCAGAGCTGCACTTATAGAAGACTCGTGAGCGTCATCCCTGGAAGCAGTGCCAATGAAGAGCCTTTTTTCTATCTGTAAGGTGACGCTGGAAGAAGACAAAGTCTCCAACATCAAGATGCTTCTCCTTAACGTAGCTTCTCCAGCGTCTAGTCTAGACAAAGCTTTTGCAGGAAACTTCAAGGGTTGAGAAACAGAACACCCATGGCTTGCCTTCCTCGTCCTCTAACCGAAGATAGCTCTCGAGGTCTCCGAAGATGGTGGCTAAGATAAAGTAAGTCTTGGCGTCCTCGTTGAGTGTGATGGAGAGGCGATTCAAGCTACCTACATCGCTGGTCGTCAAGCACTTCTCAAACAGATCCACCTTGTTGTCTTGTCCAGTATTGTCAGATTTGTATTCTTCCCCAAAAGACTGTCATGTCATAAGCTTCAAGTATGTTCTTACAATCGGGCTGCCAAATGGATTTTCATGTAAGTTGAGAGAGGTTAGGCGGTCGGAAACGTTGTTGATTCTGTCAGAGGGAAGGGTAAGGAGAAACTCAATGGCGTCATCGGAAGTGCACTCGGAGAGTGAACACTTAGGTTGTCTGTTGCAGAGGAACCCACAGATATGGATGTTAATATGGGTTTAATCTAACATGGTTAGCTTTAACCTTGTAAAACCATTTCTAACTTTAACCCTTAGTTTTGTTATAGGGTTTAAAAAGGGTTAATCAGGGTTTATATTTTAACCCATTTAATTTGATTGACACAATTATTATATACTATCTAAATATCTATTAAAATTATCATTTAATGCAAAGCTAATTTGTTTACTCCTTTCTCTCCTCATTGCCAACTTTATCTTTGTTGACATGATGATGCATTTTGACAGTTCAGAGTGTGCAGAGCTGGTTTTAGATTTTAGAAAGCTGGAAGCAAAAAGAAAATTTGTGGCCATTTTTCAAAACAAAAAAAAAGTGAAGAAAAGTTGTAGGTTTTAGAAGGTTGGAAGAAAAAAAATGTGGCCACCATTTAAAAAAAAAAGAAGAATATATGTATTATATGAGTTTTGGACCCAAGATGTCCAAACCAAGACCATTATCTTCATATTATACCATGAGAGCATTTCTAACTTATTGTTATTTTCACTCCTTTAATAGTATTTAGAAGTGAATTGCTCTAACCAACTTTATTTCTTCATCTATAATAGAAATCCTTACTTTTTTCTTCTATTTATAGAAGAAAATAGCATTTTTCTATCTTTTTACTCTAAATTTAAATATTACTATTTTAGAAGAATGAATTAGAGCATATCTCACTTTTCTTATAAAATTCTTTTATATTAAAGGTGAAAATAACAAAATAAAGTCTAAGTCATTATTTAATAATTATATGGCCGAATATCTTAACAAATAAATCAGGGGGAAGCATGAGTTTTATTGGTTTGGCCCATGACCAGCTCTAGAGTGTGACATTGTTGACAAAATTGGCAAGGAAACGTTCAAGGGGCTAAACAAGTTGTACCGAAAACCATAACTAATGGATTAGGTTTTTGTCTTTATAAAATTAATATATATATATAATTTTCTCTTTATAAAATTAATATATATATATTAAAATAAATATGCTAGGGAAGTTCAATAGGGTAAAAGATACCCACGGATTTTCTGTTATACAAAACAAATTTATCACCAAAAATTTAAAATCAGAACTTTTTTGTATTAAAACCAAAAGATCGTGAAATAATGTTTTCTGTCAAAAATTAGGTATTTGTAACCGTGTCAAATATGGATAATGTCTATCAATTTATTCACATACGTTTTACAGATCGAATCATACACAGATTTGGGTTTTGTTTTACTTTCAGTTTAGATCTCGACTTAAGTTAGAAATGCACATCCTAAAAATGCATCATTGTTCACACAAAGTTTTTCAAAAAATTCCATGTACAGGCCTTTTCACATACTTAATATGATTGCGATGAAAAAAACTGTAAAAACAAAAAAAGAATAGTTAGAATCACGTAGCTATAAATCTGTCAATAATTCTGGGGCTGGTTGTTACAAATTTGCTCAGATAAAATCGTAAGAGCTAAGTGTTCTACAGAAAACCATTTTAAATGTTTATTTGACTATATGGATCTGTTCGTTGTTGAAAAATTTAACAACTAGAATTTACTTTGCAATATGCAAATGGTCGCTGCGACTGATCGAAAGATCCTGACACATGCAACATAATTAAACAAAAAAAAAAAAAATTAAGAAACCTTGTAAGGGTTTCTGCTTTAATCATGCCCTAACATTTGATTAAAGATCGCAGTCATAACAGCTACATCTTAACAAACATGGCATATATCGCAGAAGGTGTGACATGACATGACCCACACATTCTCACACATTGTCACTTTAATGTAACAATGAATTAAACAATGTTATCACCTTCTGGAATAAACCTGTAGCACTTGATTCACGTGAAAAGAAAATGATTCAGGAAAGGTGCATTATTAACACTCAAACCTAACACTCATTGTACTCTTAATTTTATAAGATCCATCGTTCAACCTTTTTCTAGTATTTGATTATATATGTTAATAGCATATTTCTTCACGGTTGCATATATGAGAATTACGTGAACGCTTAATTAGTAAGCTAGACACAAAGAATCGATCACCAACTAAGCTGCAACTTTCACATCTTGCAGAGCATCATTAGTGTGTACTATAGTCATTTGTTATTCCTTTTGTCGGCAGGAAAGCGATTCTATAAGTTAGATTCTATTGTGGAGATTATGCAATACTGATCCAAGATTATTCCTTTGGGAACTAAATTTTTTTTTATTATTCCTTTGGGAACTAATTGTTGCAACCTTTAATAAGTTATTAGCTTTTCTTTTGATGTGCATGAACTTGTAACAAAATTTAGGTTCAGCTAGGGGGATATATTCAATATATATTGCATGCAATACCTTAATGTCACCAATTCAACTTTGTGCTTATAGGATACCGATGATCCGTCTACAAACACGACAAGATGTGTTTGCTTTGACTATAGCTTCCCAGGATTTTTTTTGGGAACTATGTCGTCTCTCTTTGCCATTCTACAATGAGTAAGTATGAGTGTATTAATCTTTTCTGATAAATATAAGAGGATGAACTGAACTACATGAATTCATTTCTCAAATTCATTTCTCAAGTCCTCATATCCAATGAAGGGAACAACTAAATAGAATTGACTGAACCGGAGGATGTTGACCTGGAGACAGCTCCCAAATCTCTCTAGAGAGAGAAAATGGTTGTGTTTTTTTTCGTTATTTGTTTATTTTAGCTTATAATATTTGCACAACTGTTCAAAAAAGCTAATTATATTTGCATTCAAGTAAATTTAAGACAAAATACAATACTTTTTATTGAATTTTAGTTTAATCATTAGTTTTGTCTTTTAAAATCAAGCATAAATCTTATTAACCTTTTTTCGTTTGTCATTTCATATACAATATATTTCTATAATATTATTTGAGAAGTGAGTTTTTACGTGTCGCGCTCACATTAATTTTCACGACGGTTAATTACATAGGTACCTTAATGAATTAAGAGTATTATTTCCAATTGTCATTGGTAACAATTATTTTTGTTTCCTTTTTTCTTAATAAAATTGTGATTAACCTATTAATTTAATTTTCTTTTTTACTAAAGCACATAAATAACACAAGGAAAATTATAAACTATTAACATAGAAGTCTATATAAAAACTAATTTTAGTTTTATTATTATATATGTTTCATAAAACAACAAATATATATATATAAAACATAACTTCACAAAACAAATTGAAAAAAATAAAATAATTTAACCATTCTTTTCAAAGGAATAATAATACTTTTTATAAATATATTTTTATCAAATAGTTTTAAATAATATAAATAATTATTTAATATCTTATTTTTCAATATATGATTATATCTTATGATTATTTTAAGACCAAATAAATATTTAAAATATGATGCTGCAAGAAGATATATAATATTATTATGATCAATTATTTTTTATTAAATTATAAGTTTTATAAAAAAATTATCAACACTACAATATTTTTAATTTTATCAAAAACAACATATAATAAATTATAAATAATCTTACAAAACATAACTATAATAGTAAGATAAAATTAAACAAAATCTAATTAATAAGATGTTCTTATTTTAGTCTAGTTGTAACCAAAAACTTGTGATTCTTTTAAAAAGAATGATACAATCCAATATACTAATATATGAATAACCAACCATTCTTGATATAAACAATCAATTCAACCAATTATTATGATTTAGTGTGTATGAGAATTTAAAATATTACAAGATGTGTTTTTATTGTAACTCTGATTTAATATATATGTTTTATTTGTTTTTTTCTAAAACAATATATACCAATTTATACAAAAGTTTAAAATATATATTTATAAATATAAGAGGATGAACTGAACTACATGAATTTTTAAAAAAGTAACAATCCAATTTTGATACTAAAAATTGTTGTTTACTTTAAAATAATATATGTAATTCAATATATCAAAAATAAATATTTGAAAGAATACAAAATATTATATGTGAAATCATATATCTAATTAAATTGTATACAATGATACATAATGTATTTTTATTTTGCATATAAATTACAAAATAGCTTAAAACTTATAAACAAACAATCAATATTTATAAATTGTAATAATTCAATTATTACATAAATATTTATATTCGTGCATGAGCACGGAAGAATCATGTGGTATATATAAAAATATATACATACTCACCTAATAAAATACAACATTAAGAAAGATGTTTTGGTTTTGACTAGAGAAATTAATGTAAAAGTTGTGACATGATCGATACATTGTCGATTTGTATTAGGAAATTAAATAAAGCAGTCGTCACCGTTTGGAATAAACCATTAGCATATCATACCAATTACACAAAGTACTATCACTCGTACCTACATATATATATTTCTAATAGTCGCTCTACTCTTAGTTCAATAACATTCATAGCCCGAACTTTTTTCTAGTATTCCATCGACATTAATAGTATTTTCTTACGATTGCATTATAAATAAACATGGAATCCATGATTCATCTACAAACACAGCTTTGTGAATGTGATCTTCTCCAGATATAGTAGAAGAAACAGCTTACCATAGGCTTGCATCATCTACAAACACAACAATATTGGTTTTCTTTGACAATAGTTTCTCAGGCTGTTTTTTGGGAACCGTTTGACGTTTCTTCTCTCTTTTCCATTTTACAACGAGTAAGAATGAGTTTGATCTTCTCTGGATCTATTAAAGGAAACAGCTTCCATAGGCTTAGTTCCATCAGTAGTTTACTGCTAATGTTAGTTTGTGATAGACCACCTTCTTCTTCTTCTTCTTTTTTTATGTAAATAAAACGTCTATATCATTGCTCAAATTCATTTTCCCAGTCCTCCATACGCAATGAAAGGGAACAACTTGATAGGATTGGCTGAACTGTTCTAGTAAAATAGAAATGCTCAATACTGTCAGCTAGTGTGTTATTGATAAGTTGCTCATTTTGAGGATCTTGAGCCGGAGACAGCTCCAAGTCTCTCTAGAGAGAGCAAATGGTTGGTGTTTTTCTCATTATTTATTTATTTTAGCTAATGATATTTGCACTTAGTAAAACTAAATAGAGACATGTAAGGAGGAAAAATAAAATACATTTTTGATTATTTTTAGTTTAATCTTTAGTTTTGTCTTCTTAAAATTATACCATATATATATGCCACATCATATTCATGAAATGCTAACTAAATATACTCCTATTAGAGCATATCTCCCAAAAGTTTCTAGAACAAAATTTTAACCAAATGAGCACGCAAGAAAGAAAATGACGAAAAACATTTTATTAAAGAGATAAAAGTAGGGTTCCGTAATCGGAGACCACATCAGGTTCCAGTTCATGCTCATTCGAGTTTCGGATTTTTGGTTTCATGAATTTCATCCCCATGCGGATATTATAAAAGTTCGGGTTGAATTTTATTTGGGTTTAGTCAGGTTCAATTCGAGTTTAGTTATATATCTAAGATCCGGTTGAACCCAAAATAATTTTGGTTTCAGATACTAATCGAGTTATCAGTTCTAAAAACATTAATTTATACTTGACTAAACTTAATATATTTTCAATCTTTTCAATAATTTGCATATTTGCCTTTCTCAAACCATATTGTTATCCTTCAAAACAACCTTTGGAGATTCGTCCATCAACAATACAAGACTCTTCTTTGAACATCGCACAAATCATATATCATTCATGTTAAACCAAAGCTTAATACGAACGAGAATCAAACATAATGAAACGAAAACAAATTAAAGTTAACAACTAGCAATTTAATAAACATAAGAAACACTATTTAAACTTAAAAAAACAACAACATTGTTTAAACTTCAAAAGAAAATTATTCATGATTGAACTTTAGATTAAATATTTAAGTTAATTATTTATATAATAGATAATTGTTATAAGTACTTAATAATATCTTAGCGTGTTTTGGATATATATTAGGGATTGAGATCGTGTTTGGTACAAGTTTTTTGGGAATTTTGAACTTCCGGGATTTTTCGAATATCCATTTGGGTTTTGGTTTAGTTCGGGTAAAATTCATAACCTGAAACACCTTAAAACAAGATCCATTCGACATTTATGTCAGGTTCATTTTTTTTATCAGATTGGATTTGGTTCGGATTTTCAGATTCAGTTTATTTGTCAAGCCCTAGGTAAAAGGCAATTTTACAATTATTTTATAGATATATAAATATAAAATAAAATTCAAAAAATTGAATTCGAATTTTTTCCATTTTTTTGTTTCTATTTTTTAGATTTTATTTTGAAATTTCTTTTTGAAATTATATTTCAAATTTTAAATATTAATTTTGTTTTAATTTCTTAAATCCTAAACCCCACTCCCAAAACTTAACCCCTCAAATTTGAATCTTAAATCTAAATTAGCTAACTCTAGGGTATTATTTCTTTCAACCTCTCAAACATTTAAGTCATTTGAAATTTTCGTGTGCTATATCATATAGAATTCTCGTAATATTATATCTGATATATATATATATATATATGTGACATCATGTTTATGAATTTATATTTCTTGAAATGAATGTAAGGTTATTTTCCCTATTTTTCATTATAATTTAGTATATATTAAATCATATTATGTTTTTAATTTATGTCAAACTTTTGTATACCATAGTCCGTATCCTATACCTTACCACCATCTCTAGACTCTAATCATCTCCAAAAGACACTTTTAAACCTTTTGCCTTTTTTAATGTGCACAAAACCTTTTGCCTTCAAAACTTTTAAAATCAAGCATAAATATTATTAAGCTTTTTTAAAATGGGTACATTTATTTATAAGTAAATAAATAAAAGTTTGACACGTAACATGAGAGTTATTTCATGAGTATATTATAGTTTTAATTTAGTTTGTCAGCAAAATAATTGTTTTATTTGTAATATAAACACACACCAAAGCCCACACTCACACACAACCACCTCTTCGAGTCCTCTCTACCATACAAAAAAAAAGAGTTCCAAAAAAATAAAATAAAACCAAAACCTCAGAGATTCGATCTTCAGCACCCGACGCAGGCGGAGAACTCATGGCGGGACAATCTCGAAAATGGATGATTCTGGTGGCGACGATATGGATTCAGGCTTTCACCGGGACGAACTTCGATTTCTCGGCTTACTCATCAGAACTGAAATCGGTTCTGGGGATATCGCAGGTGCAGCTTAACTACCTCGCCGTGGCTTCCGATCTCGGGAAGGTTTTCGGGTGGTCTTCGGGGCTTGCGCTGATGTATTTTCCGATTTGGACGGTGCTTTTCGCGGCGGCGTTTATGGGGTTCGTTGGGTATGGAGTACAGTGGCTCGTCATAACTAACTTCGTCTCTTTACCGTACATTATGGTAATTTCACTTTCTTTCTACTTTTTTGATCGAACCGTGTTTCATTCGTATAGTTCGAGAGACATTTGATGCTATATGATAGATTCCGTGAAAGAAATAGATTCTTTACCCTTCTTTTATTCAGAATCACTGCTTTATTATATAAGGTACGTTATAATCTAGTGAAAAGTTTTACATTATGATATTCTTCTTTTATAGTGAACCACTACTTTATGATTGGGCGTAATTTGTTATAAATAAATTAAATTAATTAATTAATAAAGGAGAATATGTTCATGAAAATATCGTGAAAAGATATGATATACATGCAGATGATGTTATTATCTACAAACTATCTTCACTGTTTAGAAATTGGAACATTTACTTTTATTTTTTTTCCTGCAAAATCAATAATTTTTGTAAGAACAAGTATAAGGATTTCACTCTACTTTTTTTTCAGAGAACTAATCGATTATATAGTCAAATAGATAAGTGCGATTAGCTGACCCACAAAACAAAGACAAGACAAGTGTGTTTGGTTGAACTGTTTGTCAGTACTCTCTTTTTATCAAAATAAGTGGGTTTTAAGGTTTTTAGACACCAATTAACGAATTACGAACTTTTATTCAATTTTTCTAGTTTGCCTAAAAACAACAATAATTACAGTTAATTTAACCAACAAAAAATTATATTGTAGAATAACAATAATTATAAACATCAAATTGCATTTACTTTTTACATAGAAACTTTAAAGCATCACTTAAAATGGAACCACAAAATTTTCTTAAAACACCAGTAAAGTGATATGGAGGAAGTATAAGATACAAACATTTAATTTTGTCAAGTTTATAGAAAACTCATCTTGTAAAATTACTGGTTCTTTTAAAATGATATTAATAAATTTTATCAAATTGCTGAAAAATACATTTTAAAAAAACTGTTTTCTTTAATCAAAACTATTTTTTGTTTGTTTGAAAAGTTTAGTAAGTTTTCTGTTAACATAAGATGATTTTTTGATGTTATTTGGTACATATTTTAGAGTTATTCATATATTTATCCATATAGTTTTGTCGTAAATCACAATTCACATTTTTAATTTGTCGATTTGTCTTTTCTATTTCTTTGTAAATGCATTTTTGTAACTTCCACAAGGTTGGTTGGTCCAACGAGTCTTCTTCTTGGAATTTTCGGCTTGGCCGCCTTGTGTTTGATGGCTGCTTCAAAGATCTGCAATTAAATTTTAAAATATTAATAAAACAATTTTATCTTAATTGTTTTCTCTGAAGAAACTTTTGATTAAATTTGGCTAAGCTCCTGTGCAGGTGTTTCTCTGTTGCTTACTTGCTGGTTTAAGCATCTGTTGGTTCAACACAGTCTGCTTTGTGCTCTGCATCAGTAACTTCCCTGCAAACAGATCACTTGCTCTTTCCCTCACTGTCAGCTTCAATGGTGTAAGTGCTGCTCTATACACTCTCGCTTACAACGCAATCAATCCAACCTCTCCAGAGCTCTATCTTCTCTTAAACGCTCTTATACCACTTGTCATCTCTTTCACTGCAATCATCCCCATTCTTCGCCAACCGCCTTTTGAGCCTCTTCCACCAGATGGAGTTCGCCGTGACTCTCTCATGTTTCTATTGCTCAACATTCTCGCCGCTTTAAACGGCGTTTACCTCCTTCTCTTTGAGTCAAACTCCTCTGACTTAACCTCTGCTCGTCTCCTCTTTGGTGGAGCTATCCTTCTCTTGATCCTTCCTTTGTGTATTCCCGGTTTAGTCATCGCTAGGAACTGGTATCATCGCACGATCCACACCAGTTTCCGCCTCGAAGGTTCAGGTTTCATTCTTGTTGATCCTGATGAGCTTGAGTTGCATAAAGGGATGCTTGCACATGAAGCCAATAGAGAAAGCTACCAGTTGCTGAACGATGATGTTTTGCCAAACCCTGTTAAGACTATAGCTGCGGAGGAAGGTGATAACGGTGAGTTGCTTATTACAAGAGGCCAGCTTGAGCTATTAGGAATTGAACATTCTTTGTGGCAGCTCCTAAGCAGAGCAGACTTCTGGTTCTACTATATTGCGTACTTCTGCGGTGGAACCATTGGACTTGTGTACAGCAACAACCTCGGACAGATTGCTCAGTCTTTAGGACAAAGCTCAAAAACCACAACTCTTGTCACACTGTACTCCTCTTTCTCATTCTTTGGAAGGTTGCTTTCTGCAACACCTGACTATATCCGAGCGTAAGTGCATCAGTCTTGGACTAGTTAAGTCTATCTGGTTTGGTTTTGCAGGTTTTTGATTTGTTTTAACTTGTGCAGGAAGGTATATTTTGCAAGAACCGGGTGGTTAGCAATCGCGTTATTACCAACACCAATCGCGCTTTTCTTACTCGCATCATCAGGAACGGCGTCAGCATTACAAGTGGGAACAGCTCTAATGGGTCTAAGCTCCGGATTCATATTCGCAGCAGCTGTTTCCATCACATCCGAGCTTTTTGGACCAAACAGTGTTGGAGTTAACCACAACATCTTGATCACAAACATACCAATAGGATCATTGATCTACGGATTCTTAGCTGCATTGGTCTACGACTCACATGGTTTAACCGGGATCAAATCCATGACCGACTCGGTCGTGTGTATGGGACGAGGTTGCTATTACTTGACGTTTGTCTGGTGGGGATGCTTGTCGGTACTTGGACTAGGTTCAAGTCTTGTCCTGTTTATAAGAACTAGAGGAGCTTACCAACGGTTTGAACAAGCTCGGATAAGTTCAAACATTGACTCATAGAAACATGTCTCAATCCCCAATGGCTTGTGTGTATATCATTATATGTAGGGTTTAAACTATTAATGAACTGTTATAGATTTTCATATTACCGAAAGATTCGCTTTCCCATTACAGTAGTTACTACTTTAAGGATATATACAAAACCTCTGTTCCTTAATACAAAGAAACAGCCTCTCATAAGCCAAAGCCATCTTACTCGCCGTAAACATCTCCGCCGCATACTCTCTACACTTCCTCCCTCTCTCCGCCAACCTCTCCGCTCCTTCGGCCACTGCAACCTCCATAACCGCCGTCAAAGCCTCCACATTAGGTGCAAACATAAACCCAAACTCATCATTCACCACAACACTCCTCTTTATGCTCGGATACCTCGACGCCATCACCGGTGTACCACTCAGCATCGCTTCCATGAACGTCAAATCAAGCCCTTGTGGTCTAAGCGTCGGATTCGCGAATAAATCGATACCGTTGTAAAAGCCCTTGAGCTCATTTGAATCTAGGGATCCTAAAACGGTAACTTTATCGCCAAGTTTCTTATAACGTTGCTCCCATGGTCCTGATCCAGCTACCACGAGGTGAACATCATAATGCGTTTCTTTTAGTTTCGAGAAAGCTTCGAAGAGCAAAGGATGTCCTTTGTCTTTCACCAATCTCCCTGCGGCTCCTAAGACAATGGTCGATGAGTTTACATGTAACCCTAGTTTTGACCTAAACAGAGAACGTAGCTTCTTGTCTGAAGTGAATCCCTTTTCATCAACTCCATTGAGGATGACGTGGACCCTTTTCTCCGGGATTTGGTAAACGTCTCTTAGCATTTCCCCGCAGCTATCGCTGATTGCCACGTGGTGAGCGTAGTTGTTAAAGAATCTGATTTCTTCAAGTATCTTGGGAAGCACGGCACTGTATAGGCTTGCGTTGAAGTCTTGTGTTCTTGGTTCGCCTGGTTTGCGGATCAGATCTTGGTAAATGCTTGACTGTAAGCTCTCTAGTGCGATGCCGTGCCACGTGACGGCTAGGTTTGGAACCTTCCTGGCGATCCAGTACGGTAAAGACACGCTTTCAGAGTGGACCACGTCAAAAGGTTGTTTCTGGTTCTCTTCTTGGTAAAGCTCCCATGCTTTTCTGTACAGCCATTTTCCCGGCTCTGCATCTCCGTGGGGATGGATTTTAAGGTTTATGATTTTGTTGGTTTCAAGGGAAGGGTCTGGGGGAGAGGTGAAAACGTGGACGTGGTGTCCACGGCGGGCTAAAGCAGTGTAGAGAGTGAAGGCGTGGCGTTCCATGCCGCCAGGGTTGGGTCCGGTGGGCCATTTGCGGGAGAAAACAGCTAGTTTTAGAGTTTTGGGAGGAGGGTTGGTTAAGGAGAATGAAAGGCGGTTCCAGGGAAATTGGGCGGTGTGGAGGTCGCCAGACCACGGCGGATGATATGTGTAAGAGGAGGAGACTGTGGCTGTGGAGGAGGAGCAAGAGGAGGTGCGGAGGAGGAAGAGAGCCGGGATGGCAAAGGGGATGGTGAAGAAGAGGAAAGTGCAAAGTCTAGGTTTCTTGAGTTTGGTTTGTGAAGGCATTGTTTGACTTTTTTTTTCTTCTGTCTTTACAGATCTTAGCTTGTCTTAGAAGAAAAGATAGAAATCAGATTAGCTCTAAACTGCAATCTCGAGCTGAATAAAAGAATCAAAACGAATAACAAAAACATGAAACGAATATGGCTCAGCTCAAGAGTCAAGCACAAGAACTTTGAAGTGAATCAAGAGCAGAGAGCATAGATCTTGAGTTTTTATTAGATTTTTAGTCAACGGTGACTTAATAGGTAACACATGCCGAAAAACGCGCGTCACATGGCTTGTGATTTGAGTAAATTGTTATTGAGTCCTAATGTATGTTGTTGTGTTTCTGTAAGTGACAAATACTTTTAATTTTTTTTTTAATCATTTTGCTTATTTTTCTTTAAATAAAATTTTTCTAGAAAATAAATGATTTGGAAAGCAAAATAGATTATGGAAACACTCAACAACAAAGTAGACTTTGACAGCAAGTATACTATTTGAATAGTGAGCTTATTTATCATGCAATAATTTTATATTCACAATATAATAATACTATAAAGTAGAAATATCAAATATACTATTTATATATTGAACTTATTTATCATGCAAGAATTTTATATTCACAATACAATAGATTATGCACAGTAAGTTTTCTCTCCACAATACTCCTTAACAATGACAATGAAAATAATTGTCATGATGGATCTTTAACAATTTACAGAGATTAGGCTTTGCTGGCTCTATGTAACTAAGAACAGAACACTCATAATCAGCAAAAGAGAGTTCTTCCTTAATTCTTTTCCCGTTTAATAGATCTTCTTCTTGTATACAGAAACGACCTCTCTTGGACACAACAGCTTCATCCATAACGGTTTCAGTTTCTTTTCCAGATACAACTTTCTCGAGGTTACTCTCCTCTAATCCCTGCAATCTACAATCATTCTCATCAGGTGCATATAGCAAGCTCATCCCACATTGCACCACCTCACAGCAATCTAGCTTTCTTTTGGCTACACCTAGGGATGTTAAATCCATGACCAGGGCTTAGCCCTCCTTTGTTTAAAATTAACCCATCCCTATTTTAACCCTATTTTAATTAAGGGTTAGGGCTGGTACCAGGGTTAACCCATTTAATTTTCATTCATGTAGACAAATGTTTGTATACTAATTTTAACCAAAAAATTACATTTTTAACAACTTAAAATATGATCATATAAATAGAAAATATCGTAAAATTGAGTTTTCCCGCCAAAACCGCAAAATCGCGTTTTCCCGCCAAAACCGCAAAATCGCGTTTTCCCACCAAAACCGCAAAATCGCGTTTTCCCGCCAAAACCGCAAAATCGCGTTTTCCCGCCAAAACCGCAAAATCGTGTTTTCCCGCCAAAACCGCAAAATCAAGTTTTCCCGCCAAAACCGCAAAATCGCGTTTTCCCGCCAAAATCGCAAAATCGCGTTTTCCCGCCAAAACCGCAAAATCGCGTTTTCCCGCCAAAACCGCAAAATCGTGTTTTCCCACCAAAATCGCAAAATCGAGTTTTCCCGCCAAAATCGCAAAATCGCGTTTTCCCGCCAAAACGGTAAAATCGTGTTTTCCCGCCAAAACGGTAAAATCGTGTTTTCCCGCCAAAACGGTAAAATCGCGTTTTCCCGCCAAAACGGTAAAATTGTGTTTTCTCGCCAAAACGGTAAAATCGCGTTTTCCCGCCAAAAATGTGTTGGAATGAAAAACTTTAGTAAAGATGGAGAAAGTGTTTTATGTGTTTGAAGAGAAAGAAACTTTGTGAAGAAGAAATTTTTTTATAACTTGGAAGAGGATTTTTATTGCTTGAAAGTTTCTTACAAACTTTTTATTTCTAAATGTCTTGATGATACAAATGAGAGGAGAGTGGAGGTATTTATAGCCTCCAAAATACAAAATATCTCATATATTTTATTCATAAATCTAGATGATTCTACTTAAATATCTAGATTATTTTATTTGATTATCTAGATAATTCTTTGAAAAATATCTAGATTTTTATACTTAAGGAGGTGGAAGATTATTCTAGAATTTGGGCTAATTTTGGGCTAAACATATTTAGTTAATTTTTTAGCCCAAATCAAGTTTACCTTTCAACACCCCCTCTTAAACTTGATTTATTACTCCAAGCAGACTTCGCATCTTGATGAAATCTTCTCGCTTAAGTGGCTTGGTGAAGATATCAGCTACTTGATCATTTGTCTTCACATACTCCAACTGCACATCCATTTTGGTAACACATTCTCTAATGTAGTGATAACGAGTATCGATGTGTTTACTCCGATCATGGAAGACTGGATTCTTCGCCAATGCTATTGCTGATTTATTATCCACAAAGATCTTCGTTGGCTCCTCTTGTGGTAGGTTCAACTCCTTTAGCAAGTTTCGTAACCAAATAGCATGGCAAACACATGAAGTAGCTGCCACATACTCCGCTTCACACGTAGAAAGAGTGACTATTGGTTGCTTCTTTGACATCCATGTGAAAGCGGTTTCTCCAATGAAAAACACAAAGCCACTTGTGCTTTTCCGGTCATCTACGTCTCCACCCCAATCGCTATCGCTATATCCAACAAGCTTGTAATCATCAGAAATAGAGTAGTACAAACCAAAGTTGATTGTACCTTTGATATAGCGTAGGATCCTCTTAGCTGCTTTGAAGTGAGTTGTTGTTGGATGCTCCATGTATCGACTCACAACTCCAACTGCGTGTAGGATGTCGGGCCTTGTGCAAGTTAGGTAACGTAGACTTCCAACTAAACTCTTAAAGAGTGTTGGATCCACACTTTCTCCTTCTGCTTCCTTTGATAACTTGACTCCACATTCCATTGGCGTGCAAACTGGATTTGAGTCATCCATCTTGAATTTCTTAAGCACCTCTTTAGCATAACCTTCTTGAGTGATGAAGATTCCATTTTCTTCTTGCTTCACTTCAATGCCAAGGTAGTATGACATCAGTCCAATATCAGTCATCTCAAACTCCTTTGTCATCTCCATCTTGAAATCTTCAAACATTATCGAACTGTTACCGGTGAATATCAAGTCATCCACATACAAGCATGCAATCAATATATCATTATTTTGAGTTTTGATATAAAGTGCATGCTCATATGGGCACTTGATGAAGCCCTTTTCTTTGAAGTACTTGTCAATTCGAGTGTTCCATTCCCTTGGTGCTTGCTTTAGTCCATATAGTGCCTTCTTCAGCTTCAATACTTTGTCTTCTTCTCCTTTGATTATGTAGCCTTGTGGTTGCTCAATGTAGACTTCTTCCTCAAGATCTCCATTTAAGAAGGCTGATTTGACATCCATTTGATGTATCCTCCAACTCTTTTGGGCTGCCAATGAAATGATTAGTCTAACCGTTTCTAAGCGAGCAACTGGAGCAAATACCTCATCAAAGTCAATCCCAGCTCTTTGACTATAGCCTTTTGCCACCAATCTTGCCTTGTACCTTTCAACTTCTCCTTTAGAATTCTTCTTTGCCTTGTACACCCATTTCACACCGATTGCTTTATGACCATTTGGAAGTGAAGCTAGCTCCCATGTATCATTCTTTTCAATGGATTTGATCTCTTCATCCATTGCACTTCTCCATGACTTCTTTTCTTGAGCTTCTTCAAAGTTCATAGGCTCGCAATCCGCAAATAGACAAAATAGAGTGGGATTGTCTTGATTATTGGTTACCTCATAAATTTCTTGTAGACTTCTAAAACGTGGAGTCCTTTCACTTGAGCTCTCATCTCCTTGAGAACTTGTTGTTGGTGAAGTTGGTGGTGTAGCTGGCTCTTCTCTTGGTTGCTCCAAATTCTCTTCTTCAAAAGATGGAAAGAAGTTGTAGTCTTCAACATCTGATCTCCAATTCCATTCTCCTTCTTCATCAAAGATGACATTCCGACTAATGATTGTCTTCTTTGTTTCAGGATTGTAGAGCTTGTAGCCTTTGGAATTAGTGTCATATCCAATGAAAATGTTTTTCTCACTTTTATCATCTAGTTTTCCCCGCTTCTCATCTGGTACATGAGTGTGAGCGATGCTTCCAAAGACTCTCAAGTGTGAGATACCGGGCTTCCTTCCGCTCCAAGCTTCCTGTGGTGTCTTTTCCAACACACTTTTCGTTGGGGATCTGTTTGATATATAAACCGCACATGCCACTGCTTCTGCCCAAAACTCTTTTGGTAGCTTTTTACTCTTGAGCATGCTTCTTGCCATCTCAAGGATAGTCCTATTCTTCCTTTCTGCTACTCCATTTTGTTGAGGGGTTCTTGGCACCGTCAACTGTCTTCGTATGCCATTGTCTTCACAATACTTCAGAAACTCTTTGGACATGAACTCTCCTCCTCGATCAGATCTCATAGACTTGATTTTAAGACCACTTTCCTTCTCAACATGGGCTTTAAACTTTTTAAAATTTTCAAAGACTTCTGATTTTTCTTTCAAAAAGTAAACCCATGTTTTTCTCGAATAGTCATCAATAAAGAGAAGGAAATAATTACTCTTACCGAGTGAACTTGGTCTAATCGGGCCACATACATCTGTATGTATAAGCTCTAGTGGCTTTCTTGCTCTTGTCTCTGACTCCTTTGGAAAACTCATCTTGAATTGCTTTCCAAGTAAGCATCCTTCACACACTTGATTTGGATGATTGATGCATGGTAATCCTTTCACCATCTCCTTCTTTGAAAGTATCTCTAAGCTTCCAAAGTTGAGATGCCCAAATCGAAGATGCCAAAGCCATGATTCCTCCTTGTAGCACATCTTGAGACATCGTGCAATGTCATTTTGAATGTTTAGGACAAACATTCTATTGCTTGACATTGGCACCTTTGTGATGAGCTTGTTTGACTTATCTCTTAAAGAAAGGCTATTATCCTTTAATCGAATGTCATAACCTTTCTCTAAGAGTTGTCCTAGGCTCAAGATGTTGGTCTTCATGCTTGGAATGTAGTAAACATTGGAAATGAACTGATGATCTCCATTCTTCAAGCGGATGAGAATGTTTCCTTTACCTTTCACCTCCATCTTCGATTCATCTCCTAAAGCCACATTGGTTTTCACTGATTCATCAAGCTCCACAAACATGCTTTTGTTCCCACACATATGGTTGCTTGCACCACTATCAAGGTACCACTTGTGAACCTCTTTTGGTTCATCCTTCTTGTAAGCCATCAATAGCATATCTTCTTCTTTACTCCTTTCTTCAACATAGTTGAACTTCTCTTCAACTCTAATATTGTTTGGAGTTTTGCATTCAGAAGCATAATGTCCAAACTTTCCACAACTATAGCATTTGATGCTTGATTTATCGTACCTTGATTTTGGATTTCCTCTTCCATGACCTCTTGTTGATCTTTCTCCTCTTTGGTTGAAGTTTTCTTCATATGATCTCCAACCTCGGGCACTTACACCACGACCTCGTCCTCGGAAATGACTGCCACCACGTCTTGGATTGCTCCTACCACTTTCTTCCTTGTGATCAATTCTCATCTTCAGAACTTGCTCAACTATATATTCTTTCTTCTTTTTCTTTTCTTCATAAGCTTGTAGTGATCCAAGGAGTTGCTCCATCGTCATAGTCTCCAAATCTTTTGTCTCTTCAATCACGGTAACAATGTGCTCGAATTTTGAATCCAATGATCTAAGAACTTTCTCCATAATTCTCACCTCATCTAACTTTTCACCATTTCTCTTTAGGTTATTAGTAACCGTTAAGACTCTTGAGAAGTAATCTGAGATGAGTTCTCCTTCCTTCATTTGTAATGCTTCAAATTCTTTTCTTAAAGTTTGAAGACGTACCTTTTTAACTTGTTCCGCTCCCTTGTAAGAGGTCCGAAGCTTTTCCCATGCTTCTTTGGACGTCTTTGCTCCAGCAACCTTCTCAAATGTATCTTCATCTAATCCTTGATAGATTAGACAGAGAGCCTTCTTGTCTCTCTTCCTTGAATCTCTCAAACCATCCCTTTGAGTTTGAGATAGACCACTATCATTCTCCGGTTCATTGAAGCCTTTCTCGACTATCTCCCACACATCATGTGCTCCTAAAATAGCCATCATCCTAAGACTCCAATTGTCATAGTTGCTCTTAGTGAGCATTGGAACTTGGAAGGGAACACCATTGTTTGCCATAACCTGGTTCTGATACCACTTTGTTGGAATGAAAAACTTTAGTAAAGATGGAGAAAGTGTTTTATGTGTTTGAAGAGAAAGAAACTTTGTGAAGAAGAAATTTTTTTTATAACTTGGAAGAGGATTTTTATTGCTTGAAAGTTTCTTACAAACTTTTTATTTCTAAATGTCTTGATGATACAAATGAGAGGAGAGTGGAGGTATTTATAGCCTCCAAAATACAAAATATCTCATATATTTTATTCATAAATCTAGATGATTCTACTTAAATATCTAGATTATTTTATTTGATTATCTAGATAATTCTTTGAAAAATATCTAGATTTTTATACTTAAGGAGGTGGAAGATTATTCTAGAATTTGGGCTAATTTTGGGCTAAACATATTTAGTTAATTTTTAGCCCAAATCAAGTTTACCTTTCAACAAAATGTCTAATCACAAATCAAGTTTACCCACTAAAACCATAACACCGTAAAAAAAATTTCAGTTTTGGTGAAAAAACTCGATTTCGTGATTTTGGTGAGAAAACTCATGTTTTCGTTTTTTACAGTTTTGCCGAAAAAAACTTTGTTTTGAATAAATAAACAAATTTAAAATTTTAATAGATATTTAGATAGTATGTAATAATTGTGTCAATCAAATTAAATGGGCTAAAATATAAACCCTATTCATTATAGGGCTAACCCTTTTTAAACGCTGTAACAAAACTAAGGGTTAGGGTTAGAAATGGTTTTACAGGGTTAGGGCTAACCCAGTTAGATGAAACCTACACCATCAGTAACAAAGAACTTGAACGAGGCTGTGGTATTGCAACATTGGTTTACATCATGGCTTTTCTTGGCATGGAAACAGTTGTTGTAACTGATGAAGACATGATCAGACGTAAGTTTTCTTGGTTCTTCTTCACGGCTAGATGAGGACCCACATTGCTCTTTCCATCCTCCGAGATTACAAGTAAAGCTGATGCAATTACCATCTTCGTTTCTGAACTTGCACTTGCATATCACTGAGAATCGGTTGGTTTTGTCTTCGTAGTCCTTGAATGAGACAACTACGCAGAGAGAGAGAGAGTCCAATGAACTTATCTTCACACCAGTGTGGAGGCAAGTTGGTTTCCATGGAAGATCCCATTCTCTGATGGCGGAACCATAATGGCAAGTCGTTTCCTGGAAAACTTACACTAGCTAAAGGTTCCGAAACTAGCCCCTGAAATGATTAAAGAAAAACGTGTAAGCATGAGATGTGAATAAAAATGT
Source organism: Moricandia moricandioides (assembly GCA_905132885.1). Taxonomy (NCBI): domain Eukaryota; kingdom Viridiplantae; phylum Streptophyta; class Magnoliopsida; order Brassicales; family Brassicaceae; genus Moricandia; species Moricandia moricandioides. The sequence goes on along the minus strand of CAJHQQ010001441.1, from coordinate 64,583 downwards.
CACTAGAATAATAATAGAGTAAAGAGAGTTAAACCTTATGATTATGTCCATTCACAAGTATTTGACTCTTGAGTTGAGCATGAGCCGCAATGTTTTCTTGTGCATCTCGGTTTAGCTTGAAGCAATCAGTGAAGACGAAAGTAGACTGGCTCCTTTCAGCTACCACAAGAAGCGTCATGGGTTTAGCTACTTTTTCAAGTAAGATGCAGCCATGAGCATCCAAATACTGCAGAGTTAATGGAAGCACTGGAAGAGAAATGAGTTGTTGGCAATGTTTTAAGTAAAGAGACTTGAGATGATGAAGTTTCTTGATGCTTCCAGGTAGATTCTTGATGTTGTTTCTGCTCAAGCATAAAGACTGCAGCAATGATAGGCAGCTAAAGTTGTCAGATTACAATTTGTGAGATACATGTCTGATAACCGAGAACAGCCAGAGAAAGGCAACAGTTCCAAACACGTGAGATCATGGACTTTAGATCCACCAAATGAGAACAACTTGAGATTGCTCATATACAATTTTCTGGGAGTTTGTTTGATGGTTGTATCATCCATGAGAAGAATCTCTAAGCTTCCCATGTCCTCGTTGATGTCCGGAAAATTCTCTAGCTTTGAACAGCCAGAGAGAATCAGTTCTTTAAGAGACTTCAGCTTGCAAAGAGTAGTAGGAAGATGCATCAACCTGGAACACTTCTTCAAATTTAACACAGTAAGTTTCTGTAGACTTTCTATGGATTCAGGAACTCTCTTTACCGCTGTGCCATCCAAATACATAGATTCTATGTTTTCTGAGATTGTTGGGAATTCTTGAGTTTTGAACATCCACTGAGGACAAAAAACTTCAGAGACTTCAAATTGATTCTCTTTGGAAGACTCTTGAGGTTTATGCAATCTTTGAGATTCAGTGAAACGAGACTGTCCATCTGCCGGATCACTGAACACTTTGTTAAACTTGGGCAGCACTCAAGATTCAGTCTGTCGAGTTTACGAGCTTCCAACAAGCCAGTTAGATTCATCAACTCTTTCGAATAACAGAGATTGACCCACCTTAACTCTCATGTGTTCTGCAATAAATAGATCAATAAGTCAATAACCACACACTAACTTATTAGTAATAACACTATAATATGATGAAATGGGAGACTTTGTATTAGGGGTGTCAAAATGAGCTAGCTAGCTCAGCTCAGCTCACAGTAAGCTTGGATCTTTCGTGAGCTAGCTTAACTCAACTCATTTATAATATGAGTTTTAATATGTAATCTCAAACTCAGATCATCTAGATCATGAATTAAATGAGCTAACTCACGATCTAATATTAAAAAAAATCTAAGATAAAATATTTAAATAACTTCTATAATATTATTCAAAATTTAAATATCCAAAACATTAATATAGAATACTAAATAAACCAACACCTAAAAAATAAACTAAGCTAAACCAATGATCCAAAATCTCTATTCCTCATGAGAGTCTTGAGACAATTCATCTTCAAAGTCTTCATTTGTCCAAATCATAAAAATAAAATAAAACATTTATAAATTTGGGATCGACAAAGTTTGTGAGAAAGATGATAGGGTAACTTGGGTTTATATAGAAGAGTTAGATAATTTCTTTTTTTTTAAAGTAATTTCTATTTTCTTTCTTCTAAAAAGTTATAGATATTTTTAAAAAGTTTTAATTTCTATATCATTTATGTATGTGTTACATTTCAGTTTTAAAAGGATAAATATGATTAATATAGAAATTATCTTTTAAGAAGATTTGATTTTCATTTTAATTTTAAAAGATAAATATGATAAATATAGAAATTATTATTTTTTACATAAGAGAAATAGAAGTTATCCAAAAATAATATATATATATATATATATATATATATTTGTAAGTATAAAAATGACTAAGCTCATGAGTCGGCTCATGTTCATTATAACTAGCTCATATAACTCGTGATCTAATTTAAGCTCGATCAATAAACTCATTTATTAAATAAGCGTAAAAAATAGAGATTGTGCTCGTGAAAAATTGAGTTGAGCTCATGAGTTATAATTCATTTTGACACCCCTACTTTGTATCTTCTCATCTTCCCATAGTTGCGTAATGTTGCTTGCTATAACGCAGATTAAGATGAATGAGTTTCTTCGGGTTAAAGTTCGATGGAAGATACTCCAGAGGGTACCCTTGCCAGTGGAGATACACCAGCTCATCTGGAAAGCAATCAAGCCCATTGGGAAAACGTAATCTACAATCATTCTCACACCACTTGGAACAATGAGAATTGTAGAACTTGAGGAATTTAAGATTCCACATCCTCGTGAAAACATCAGCACTTAGCTTCATGCTATCTACATTAGACATATCTAAGAAGATGCCTCTGATTTCTGCAGTCCCTGGAAGAGAAAAAAAATGTTAATAATCAAAACTATAATTGAAGAATCACAATCATAAACAGATGAACCATTATGGCTTACCGTTTTGTACTTCAGAACGCGACATATGTCTTCTTGGTTCCATAGCCGACAGCGGTTACCTGCTTCTTTGATGGATGATTCATAACCAACTTCCCTCCCCACTGTAAGCAGTAAGTCATGCATCTCAAGCCGGTTATCCGAGACTGTTATCAAGCACTTATCAATAAGGTCATTTATCAGAATAGAAGCATCGGTATGGTAAGTGCTCAGAAGCCTCGAAACAAAATCCCAACTTCTCAGATCTAAAGAAGCAAGCAACATCCAAAAAAATGCTTTGTTCTTCCTCGCATAGTTCCTCATAGCTCACTTTCAGCACGTCATGGATCTTCCCATCTGGTCTTCTCTGCAACCTCTCCCATTTCAACTTCTAGTAAGACTTATCTCTTTGACATAGATCAGATCCTAACAACTTCAGAGCTAGTGGATGCCCTTTAGAATAATCCACAAACTTGTAGTTCTGCTTATATACACAGTCTGCAACAGTTGTCTTACCAATTCCAGCCATGCCAAGAACTCCGACGATCCAGACACAACTTGTGTCTTCAAAGTCAACTAACTTTTCTAGCTCCATCATACGTGATTCAATCCCTGGAAGACCTCGAAATTCAGGTGGAGACAACTTGTTTAGCACCTTGAACGTTTTCTTGGTAATTTTGTCAACAAAGTCACACTCCGGGCTGCCAAAATGCATAATCAAGTCAACAAAAGTAAATTTAACAATGAAACGAAAAAGGATTAAACTAATTATCTTCACAAATTGTTTTGGCTTGCACTAGAATCTTCAAGAGAGGACACAACATAGAGCACCTAAGAGCACCATTAACGCACAGCCGTGCTTATTTTCTTTTTTTTTTGATTTTTTTTTTATAAAAAAAAAACAACAACATCCAATCGTGGGCCGCAACGTGTTAGTGGGGCCCGCAAACAGTTGAAAAACCAAGGCAGCAACGCTTTTAATTCTGGCATTTGTGACATCTATGCTTATTTTTTATGTGAGGCCCACTAATTCTTTTTAATTTTTTTTTGGGTAAGCACCCCTCGAAGTTCTTGCGTTGAGGGTGCTCTAACTTGGCATGAATAAGGTTCCAAATCAATGGTGTATGACAATGAAATAAACAGTAAATGCTGAGAAAGATCCACAAAATTACAGACCCAAGAACGTTTCTGTTTGATTCCATACAGACCAGACTTTGCTTCGCACAAGCTTTTAAAAACAGTCAAACCGATTCTTAACCAATTACTAAACCGTATTTAAATTAAACTCAAGCCATTATCATTCGAACAGTAAACCAGATATATAACTGGAAGTCAATGAGTCCTTTATAAAACGATTAACCGAGGCTCAATCAACTAGTAAACCGGAATTCAATTACAATTGTGAACCGAAATTAAGGTAACAATATAAACCAAAATCGTTACCTTCTCTCCGGAAGCACATAGCCGGCGATATCAGAAGCATCTCTTAGGGCTTCTTTCCACGCCGGAACTCTGTGTTCAGATCCCTCGAAGACCTCTTCAAATCTTTCGAACGGAGCTCCGAACTTCCCAGTCTGGTGTCTCACGTCCGACGCCGGAACTTTGTAGAAGACCGGTAAGATCACCTGATCGAAGGTCTTCTTGCAGTCCATGATCTTCGCGAGTTCCTCTAAGCAACACGCTGAGTTCGCGTAGTTCTCCGAGAAAATGACGATGGAGATCTTCGATTGCTCGATCCTCTCGAGAAGGCTTGAGAGATCGTTGCCTCGCCGGAACTCCTCATCGATGAAAGCGTCGATCCCTTCCCGGCGAAGAAAATCGAGGAGATAGCACGTGAAGGAGTGGCGCGTGTCTTCGCCTCGGAAGCTGAGAAACCCACCTCCCATGGTTTCTGAGACATCAAAGGTTTTAAATGACTCCCACCAAGGTTGAAAGTAGCCAGGCTTCTGATGTAGCTTTCAAGAGAATCAAATTGATTTTATGCTGAAAGTAGATATAATAAAGTGGAAGCGCACCATAATGAGAAAAAATTTCTACTAGAAACGAGAACGTTGAAGCAGAACAAGGATTAAGTGTAAATCTTTAAGATGTGTAAGAATTTGATGATTGTTGATGAGAACCAGTTTGTACGCATTATTCGTTGGTATTACCGTACAGAGATTGACAAAACAATAACAGTTAAAAAAATATAGTACTCCCTCAATTCCAGAAAAAAACTATTTCTAAAAAATCTATTCTTTATATTTTCAAATGTGTGTAATAATGGTAAATTGTAATTTTCAAAGGTATTAATTGTGTTTGATGAAATTTTTATTGGGTAAAAATCATAAGAAATAACTAAATGCAAAAATAACATTTATAACCAAAATTTTACATATTTTTTAATATGTATGAAAACTTTAAAATATAAGTTATTATTTTGAAACGGAAGGAATAAATCTATAGCAATAACTAATACAACATCATTAAAATAAATCTATTTAATATGACATTACATTAAATAATAAAATAATAGAAATATCAAATATTTTACAAATTTTTAAATATTATTTAATTCGATTTTTAAATCATACAATTTTTCATATTAAAAAAATTTGCAAATTTCATACATTTTTTGAAATTATAAACTTTTAATCGTAACATCATTTGTTTCCTTGAAATATCTACAAATTTTAGAAATTCTATTTAGTTTTATTTTAAGAATTATAAAACTTATATCAATTTTAAATATAAATATATATATATATATATATATATATTCTTATATAATTTAAGAAAATTAAAATGTTTATATTAACTAATTTAAAATTTATATTAATTATTAGTATATAAATAATAAAATCTAAAATATTAACATAATTTTATTTTTAAATAAATTTAAATTTAAAATTTTATTGCTGTGTTTAGGAAAATACTTAATTATTTTGAAACGGGTGGAATACTTGAAATGGGATCCAGTTATTAATAATATATCTTTTATGTAGATGACATGGATGGCTAATCGACCGTCCATTGAATCTTCGCGGTGATACCCCGCAAGCCCGCACTTCTCACGAGTCACGACCACCACCACCTCTCGGACCATCTCCTCACCGAACTCTCGACCCAGAGGGCTTCTTCCTCACTCCACATCCAAACTCTCACCATTTTCTTCACAAATAGACACACCAAATTCAATTCCATTCGATCCATTCACTTTCGTTTCATGATTTTGATCTCCTGAGACCCTTATGGATTCGCACCCTTCCTTAACCGGAAGGTCCATCGGAAACAGCAACCGATCCAGCTTAGATCTCGGCCACTCTTCGTCTCCTTTATCGTTAACCAAATCGATCTCAGATGCAAGTAGCCAAAGCCTCTCTTCGATCCTCAACAATCCACACGGAGGCAAGTCCGGCGTCTACGGCGCCGATGCCTCCTGGGTAGGGTGGTGGTCATCCTCAACCTCCGTAGCTCCATCGGAGTTCGCGCCCGTTGCTTCCACGAAGCTCCCCGGTTCGGACCTAACCAGATCCGACTTCAATACCTACGTCTCCTCAATCTCCGACTCTCATAACAGATTCGAAGATATCATAAACCACACCAAGGAAGAGAGCTCTGAGTTCGATCAGGAGAGCCACGTGTCTGGTTTAGCTTCCTGTCTCCGTGAGGTTCCTTCACTCTACTTTAAAGAGGATTTCGCGTTAGAGGACGGAGCTACATTTCGCTCCGCGTGTCCTTTCTCGAGCTTGAACGAGAATCTAGCGCTTCAGGAGAAGTTGTCGCAGTATCTTGATGTGGTTGAGTTGCATCTTGTGAAGGAGATCTCGGTGAGGTCTGATTCGTTCTTTGAGGCGCAGGGACAGTTAGAGGATTTGAATGTGAAGATTGTTGAGGGTTGTAGTAGGATCCGTGACTTGAAAGAGACGATTCGGCTATTGGATAGGAATTTGGTAGATTCAGCTCGGCAGATTCAAGAGCTTAGCTCCACTAGGGTTAATATGTTGGAGCTGCAGCGTAAATTGAGGGTTATTTTGTATGTTAATCAAGCTCTCACTGCACTCAAATTGGTAATTTTTATGACTGATTTTACTTAGAGTAGTGTTCAAGTTGGCTGCTTTTGTGGGGTGGAAGTTTGATTCTTTAGTGTTCAGCTTGTTGCGTCTGCAGATTGTGCTGGAGCTTTGGATATAACTGATGATCTCCAGAACTTGTTGGTAAGTTTTTTTTGTGATTGATGTTTAGGGTGCTTTTTTTTAAGAAGCTAAAGTGGTTCCTTGTCTTTTATTTTGAGGCTGGAGATGAGCTAACTGGTCTACATTGCTTCCGTCATCTTCGTGATCATGTTACTATTTCCATTGATTCTATAAACAGGTGCGTCTCTTTTGAGGTTATGATAGTGACTAAAATATGTTTTATTCAGCCTGCCTGTAATGCTCTTTTAGGAGAAGCTTTTCGAGCTTTTGTTTCAACGCCAATAAATGATTTCTTACTATGTTCGTGGATGGAATGGGAAACACGTTGAGACCTAGTTACATTTCATGTTAATTGTGCCAAGTACCTTACCAAAGCAACCACCTAATTCTCAATTCAATTTTTGTAGACAATGTGATCTAGGGATTACGTTCTAGTTTTGCTGTTGAACCTCTTGGAATTTTTGTACAACCTGTAGGAATCTAGGAATTTGTGTCAATTAAATGTTTAGTATATGGATTTTCTTAGTTATTTCTGTTTTGTGTAGATTTAGTAGTTCAACTTCTATGTTTACTAGTTCTGTTTCTCTATTACTCTCTTTTATTTGGTGATTGTTGATTTTTTCTTTGTAGTATTCTCACAGCAGAATTTATGCGTATCTCAATTCACAACACGGGGGAAATAGATGTATTGATTTTATCTTCAGCAAAAAAACGGGGATCCATTTCATCTAACGGGGAGACCGGGGATGAAGTAAGTCTCATCCGATGCAAATGCATATTTTAATGAATTTGGGCGCTTCTTTTTGTACTAGGTGGAGCTTAATTGTGGGTTAAGAACTGAGTAGAAGATCTCTTAATCTGTCAGAAGCTTTAGATTAATCAGAAAAAGAATCCAGCATGACTCTTTATCTTTCACCTTTGCAGGTTAAGCTAGAAGAAGAAGATACGTCTACCCTATGTGATCGGCTTCTTCCTCTTGTAATCGGATTGCTAAGAACGGTGAGTGGCCAGTCCTGATTATTTTTCAACACATACTACCACTGAGGTTGACAATGCGTTATTGTTTTAATTTCTTCGCTAATGCTGTCTCTGGTCATTATTGTTGGTTCATAGTGCTTAATAAGTGTTTAGTCTGAGTTCAGTTTCTTATTTGTTTTTTCTTTGGACTGTATTCCGTAGGCAAAGTTCCCCTCAATTTTGAGGATGTATCGTGAGGCATTAACATCTGAAATGAAAAATGCAATCAAGAACGCAGTTGCCGAGCTGCTTCCAATTCTAGTTGCAAGATCGCTGGAATCTGATTTTTCACATGGGGAGCGCTCAGCAGATGTTGATGGTAAAATTATATTTTATTACTATGTATCAAGATTTTCATGGGACTTAGTTTTTGCATGAAATCATAGTTGACCATAAGTTCAGTAGTTGAAAAATGTGAAATACTTATATTCACATGCTTGTCTTCTTTTCGTTCTCTAATCTGATCTGAGACCTGGCTGAAACATCAGTTGAAGAAATTAGTCAACTGATGAAGAATGTTGGCCGAAAATTTATTGTTAGGACTACACTAATTTAATTTTATACTCTCTTATGATAATGTATTCTACTTCAGTGGTAGTTTGTCTCTCCAGAACCCATACTTATTTCCAATGCTACTATAGGTGGTGGCTTATCTCTCGCAAGCAAGTTGAGGACTCTGTCATCGGAGGCGTTTGCTAATCTCTTAACTGCTATATATAGGATTGTTCAGGTAATATATGCATCAGTTATAGGATGTTAATTACTTGAACAAACATTATAGGAAGTGCGACATATATGTCCACTTGTGTTAAACCTTTGGCAGCAGTTTTATTTTGGTTTTGATACATCTACCATATTGAGGTTTGTGACCTTTCACTTCATATGAACTTTCTTTCTTTGGTATTGCTGTTTCGTGAAGATTTCGTAGTTCTTACTTCATAATATTAGTTCACCTTCTATATTTACCTTTCCTGTTTCTCTATTACCATAAGATGTAATATGATTTCATTTAATTTAGTGAATGCAGGCACATCTTGTCCGGGCTTCGGAAGTGAAAAAAGCAATTGAATGGATCCTTTGCAATATCGACGGACATTATGCAGCTGATTCCGTTGCAGCTGCAATTGCTGTTGGTGCTGTAGCGGCCGAATCAGCCCAGGAGTCAGGTTTCCAAAGCGGACAATTAGTGTCTTCTCCACTGGGTAAGACTACCTCAAAGACCCTTCCATTGCAGAGAAAATCAAGCGACGCAACAAACTTGATGAACATGTCAAGAAACTTCAGGTTTTCTATTTTTTTTATGCGTTTATATGTTCCAAATTGTCGCAGATGCCTGTAACACAAGCCTTTGTTATGCTTGGAACAATATTTAGTTTTTTTTCTTATATATATAGGGCCGATGTCTTGAGAGAAAACACAGAAGCTGTCTTTGCGGCCTGTGAGGTTACTCATGCTAGATGGGCAAAGCTACTAGGAGTCCGTGCTCTTCTTCATCCAAAATTGAAATTGCAGGAGTTCATGAGCATTTATGATCTCACCCAAGAATTTATAACAGTTACGGAGAAGGTATTTGTTCAAAACTTCTCATAAAAGAGAAGAAAATGCATTTGCTTGTTCTTGCTTGACATTTGTTTGGTAATTCACAGATTGGCGGACGGTTGGGATCTAGTATCCGTGGGACGCTGCAGTCACAAGCCAAAGCATTTGTAGATTCCCAGCATGAAGCTCGGGTTAGTCTCTGTATATATATGTTTATTGATTTAACAGAATGGACATCTACTCTTTTTTTTTTAGTTTCATGGCTGACAAAGAAAGTGGTGAAAGGTGGCTGAAAATAGTTATACCAAGAGCAATAGGCCCAAAGCCATCTCTATTCTTTGTGTAGCAGAAATGTTAAACTTACATTTGTAACCGAGTCTTTGAGCTATATTGACTTAATCCCATAGATTCATGTTCCGTAATTATTTTACCATCAATCTTCTTTCATTATCGACAGTTCTGGTCGTTGATCTAATTTGTATTTTGCTTTCCTGTAGATGACAAAACTGAAAGCTGTCCTTGATCAAGAAACATGGGATGAGATAGATGTTCCTGAAGAATTCCAATCCATAATCAGTTCTCTTTTTGCATCCCAGGAGTTGATTTCTGGGAAAGTTGATGATGCTGACATTAAAAAAAAGCACAGAAACCCGCTTCCTCTCAATGGGTCCCTCACTTCAGGAACTGAAGATCAAAATACTGAATCAAGAAATGAAAAATCTGAATCTAGTGAAGGTCCTGCAGTTAGTAACGCCCAAGTGAAATCCACAGTCTCGCCCGAGTGTCTTGAGAGAAGCAAGGCTGGTGTGTCTTCCGTTGGGAATAGTCAAAGTAATCAGAAGGCGCACGGAAAATCTAACCTTTTCTATCAAGGAGTTGGTTACCACATGGTAAACTGGTTAGTGTTCTCGTTCTGCATTTTTATGATGTTTTTTGGTCATGTATGCTTTTGCTAGGTTTAGGTTACTTAATATTTAGTTGCTGTGCCTTGAAATGACAGTTACGCTGATGCAATTTCTTTTATGTCTGCAGTGGGTTAATATTGCTCAAGATGTTGTCCGAATACATTGATATGAACAATTCTTTGCCAGCTTTGTCCTCGGAAATTGTTCTTCGTGTTGTTGAAGTGTTAAGATTTTTCAACACTAGGACATGTCAACTTGTTTTGGGCGCTGGTGCTATGCAGGTATAAATATGCTTTAAATGGAGAAAATAGTAGCTTCATTGTTAACTAGCTCTATTGAGTTTTCTAACCAACAAATAACCCGTGATCCATATCTTGTTCAGATGTATCACCTCACTTGTCGTTTGCAATTGAACCTTGTTAATATAAATAATTTTAGTTCCTATTTACACCAAGCAGATTGAATCTGCATGAATACTTACCTTTAGAGTGGTCATATATATCGTGCTATAGGTATCTGGTTTGAAGTCCATTAAGGCAAAACACTTGGCGCTTGCAAGTCAAGTAATCGACTTCACTTACACTATCATTCCTGGTATGTGATATTGTATCTTCTTTTCTTTTTTTTTTAAACCGTTGCAGTCATAGATAAAAAACCCCACTATGTGAATCTTCGGGAGATTAGATCTCATAGAGTTCAATTCATGTGCTCGGTGGGATTAATATATTCATATCATTTGATTCTCCTCTGTATAACGTTTTACTTGCTGTTACTCAAGTATAATGTGTTATCCAAGCATTTCTTTATTCACCTTTTGGTCCAAAATATGAGGTTTCTGATAGTGGTGGTTGGATGTTTTCACACGTCCAAATTATCTAGTCTAAAGATGTCAGCTTAGTCTCTCCATCTTTCAGCTTCCCAAGGATTCTTGTTTGAATCATCCTTAGCTCATTATCTAAGCATAACAGTCTTCTTTTTTTTTTTTTTTTCTGGTCTTAGAATCCAGAAGAATTCTGTTTTCAAAAGTACCTGAGACGAGAAAGCCACTGTTGTCAGGAGAGATTGACAAAGTTGCTCAGGTACGTTTCTCTCTTTGCATTCTGCCTTTACTCTTACAGGTTGTAAGGTTTAAGAGGTCGTTGCACCCCTGATAAGGAAGTAGTTGAAAAAAAAGTTCAAACCAGTTGGTTGTCTGTAGATATCTAGTATATAAATTTTTAAAATGGGGTCTCCATTAACCTCGGCGTCTTGCCAATTCGCAGGATTATAGGGTTCATCGAGATGAAATATACACAAAACTAGTTCAGATAATGAGAGAAAGGCTATTGGCGCATCTTCATGGGTTGCCTAGAGTTGTTGAGAACTGGAACAGACCGCCAGACACTAACAAACAAACTAAAGAGTTTGCGTGGCCTCTCACGAGGGTGATTTTATTCTCATTCACTAATCTTATAACGATAATAGTGGTTTTTTTTGTTTGTGTTTCTTTCTAATATGCATTTAACTATACAGGAAGTTGGCTATCTTCATCGTGTCTTGTCCGAGACATTGCATGAAGCGGATGTTCAAGCAATCTTCAGGTGAGCATTGTCATAGTATATACATTCAAGCATGTGCCAGGAAGTAGTCTTACAGGTTCTAAACTCGTTTCTTTTTTACTTTGCTCCTTAATTCGATTCCATCATTCTTGTAGGCAGGTGATTTTAATTATACACACACAAACTTCTCAAACGCTAGCCAACTTGGAGATAAGCTCTCCAGAGGCAAAGCAAAGGTAACTTTAAATCTTTTCTTCCTTCTTAAAAAACAAAACAAATTTAGCCTCTCTAATAAACGTTCTTGTTTAAACAGGTTGAAGATTCATGTCGAGCTTATCCTAAAATGCATCCGGTCGTTACCATCCGACAACGCCAACCAATCAGAGATCCCAAATTGGGGGCAACTAGATGAATTCTTTGCACAACACTTCAGAGAAGAAGAAGAAGAAGGCAAAGCTGAGTAATGAAGTCAGTGTCATTGTACAGCAAATTTGTTTCTTCTCACCTTTATAAGTAAAAAAGAATCAGAGTTTTGAGTATTGAGATTAGCTTACAGGTAACATATTCCTTCCGTCTTCCTCCATTACCAATGAACCATTCTACAACCAAAGGCACTATGCAAATTATTAATCTGTAAACACGTCATCGTGTTACATTCCGTTTCCGAAAAGAAAGAATAACCAATGTTTTGGTTCAGCTTCAAATTGCAGGTACTACAGTTGTGGACACAAAACGTATACCTTTCTCATTTTCCTCGATGTTGCTTTTCTTATTCTCATCTTTTGACCCAAGTTGTAATAGTTACGAGTGATGAACAGAAGTTTTAGAGAGTAGATTTTTAGACGTACAAGGGAAATTTTTTTAAAAATACACGGACTAATTTTCATTTGTTAGTAAAATAAACGAACTATTTTGGATTCATGTTTAATACACGAACTAATTTGTATTACCTATTAAAATAAACAAACTTTTGAAATACGCAGATTTTACACATTTTTTCAGACTGCGTCAACTACATTTAACGGAAGTGACAACATTGTTACTGTTTAACTAAACACGTGTTTGACTTGCATAAAGAGAATTCCGTAAAAATATATGAACTGGTTTTTATTTGCTAATAAATACATTAACTATTTTGGATCCTCGTTTAATACACTAATTAATTTTTGTTTCTCATTAAATATACAAACTTTTAATTTTGCATATTTCACACATTGATTTAGACGACGTCAAATATGTTTAACAGAAGATGATGTGGTTAAATTGTGAAAAGCACGCTCATTCTCAGTTAAAACCTCTCAAATTGATTGAATCATAATTCAAGTTAATTTCAATTCGAGTTTGACACCATAATCTGTTCCAACATCTTTTATTCTTCAAATTTTGTTTTTTTTTTCTTCTTCTTTACTTTAATTTCCCTTTATATCGTTTCAAAGTGAAGTCAATTTCCATGTCGTGAAAAAGGACGAAGAAAGCTAGGTAATTTTAAATAGTTTTATTCGTCATTTTTCACGATATGGAAATCGACTTCACTTCGAAACGATATAAAGAGAAATTAAAGTGAAGAAGAAGAAAAGGAATAAAATTTGGAGAATAAAAGAGGTTTGAACAGATTATGGTGTCAAACTCGAATTGAAACATTCAATCGATTTGAGAGGTTTTGATTGAGAGTGAGTGTGCCTTTCACAATTTTGTAATGGATAAGAAAAGAAACACGTGTGTTTATGTTATATAGATGGAAGTTTTGAGAAAAAGGAATGGCCTGTCTTCATTGATACAAACTTTATCATCAAAATGTAAGTTAAATCACAACACAGTAAAATTCAAGAAAATAAGGGACAATTTTGGGTTTTGATAACAGTGCATGGAACAGAATGACTAGCTAGACAGCATACGACGTTGGAGGGTAAGGCTGCGCTCCAGCATTGTGACCTTGATTATTGGCTTGTCCTGCGGTAGGGTAAGCCGTTGGCATTCCCGGTCCACCAACATTAGTAGTTATCCCTTGATGTCGACCCATGTAGAAGCATCCTACACAACCAGCGATGGCTACGAACACCATGAATATGAACAATGGTAGCGAGAAATACACAATGATCATCACTTAAAAATATCTCTGTTTTTTCGTTAAACAAAGATAGAGACAAGCTGATGAGAGGACAAAGAGAAAGAGAACGAAGAGGAGGTGGAGAAACAAAGAAAGAGAGTGTATGGATTTATAAGGCAATGTTGTTGAAGCTGCTGCAAAGTGCAAATGACAAAAACATAAAATAGTAATGATAGGAAAAGTGTTCTGTGTTAATAAGATAAGTACATAGTAATAGAATATTTATGTATTCAAAGTCAGATGATCACATGAAATTGAGGATTGATCTAAGTTCTATGAAATGTCGTTTTATTGTTATGACTTAGTTATTAACATTTGTTATATTTGAGGTCATGAGAATCTTAGGATTTTTAAACCATCAACATTTGTTCATTTGGTTCGCTATTATCTGGTGAAAAACTTGGGGTTAGATATATAAAAAGTATCTCGATTTTAAAACTATCTTAATAGTTTATGAAATTATATTCCAAATGAGAAGAAATCAAGTGTCTCATATAATAACAAGTCAATTCAAGCTTTTCAGTTTATTGAGTTTGGCATGGTTGTATTATTTATCACGCTTTTTTATTTTTATTTTTATTTTTCTTTGAATCTAATTGTTAAGATTATATTGTATGATTGCTTCATATGTGTAGGTTGGCAAAATAGTTTTAATTTATTACTTCTAGGATAGTTTATTTTCAACTTTGTCTAATTGACTTCTCCATGTAAAATTCGTGGTTTCCACTTCCAAATTAACTTATTTTTCTGCAAATGATAATTCACATCTTACGACTAAGTCATGGATCTAGTTATTAACTATTATTTTCGTATATTAGCTGGCTAACAAAAGAATATCAAAAACAAGGCCGTATCAAGTTTATGTCAAATCTCTCGAATAAATATTTTTAAATTTTCATCACAAAATAAATTTTAAATAAAAAATAGCTAAAATAGATCTTTTTATTTTGAAAATTTTAATATTTTTTTGTTTTAAATCTCACCTCCGAAATCTTACCTCAGAACTCTAAACCCTAAATCTATATTAGTTAATCCAAGTGATATAAATGTATATTTACACTCTTTAATAAAGTTTATTTTGGTCATCTTTCCCTTGATGTATATTTTGGTGACAAAAACATTTTTAGGTCTATTTTAGGTACCTATATTATTAAAACTAAAGTATCTATAGAAATTGTGCGGAAACATGGATAGCAATATTAAAAAGAAGTATGTTTGAAAACATGAATAGAAATATTAAAAATACATTAACCCTAATGGAATTTTTATTAATATATCTTATGTTGCATAATATATATTTTGTCTATTATTTACTAAACAATAAATATTTCAATATGACAAATAGATTATGAGAAATATATGATACATCTTCCTATTATATACATGTAATTAAATTATCACATTTACATCATACAACATGATTTGTAAATATAAAAATATGTAATTAATTATATGGTGAAAATTATAAAATATAAAACTTAAAATGAAACGACAATATAAATTTATATAAATAAATAAAATTAATAAACGCGATACAATTGCATTACAAAATGGTAACGCCCATAAATATGTAATGGCCACATAAAAAACATAAAGCAATATATATATATATATATATATATATATATAAACCATCATCCGCGCGGGTGCATAGATCAAGCTCTAGTTCCTCTTAAATTTAATGGTCATAAGTATTTTAAGGTGAATCTTACTATTCTTTTCTTACATTTTTGATGGCCTAAAACTCATCTATATAATTAAAACTGAAGTATCTTTTGGTACTGTTTGTAAACATGAATAATAATATGAATGAGAATTATTTGAAAACATAGATATCAATATAAAAAAGAAGTATAGTGCTCTTTTACTAATTTATTAATATAAAACTAGAGACTGATCTGCATACATGTGCGCGTATTGGTTCTTATATTTTATACACTGATATTAGTTTTCATAATTATTTTTATATATTTTACATGTATTGTAATATTACTAATTGTATTTAAAAGACCTGGATCGAATCGGGTAATATGATTATTTCGTTACAAATATCCGAACCCGTTTCAAATACATTTGTTATTTAGATATTTTAGATTTCTATACAAACTTAATTTGATTTATAAATGAAATTATTAGTTTATGATATTTTAATTATGATATAAAATATCATAAATAAATCGTTATTTTCCAAACAATGACTGTGAAACTCACAGAGATTCGCAAAAGGATACTAGCACGGAGAAAATAGTGAGCCCACCCCCACAACAAACATAAGCACGCTTTCTATTTTTTTGGGGTCTCTGATAATATATTTAGTAATGTGAGATACTGTATCTTTTATTCATATCTGAAATAACACTAACGAATATATAAATTTAAAAATATAAATATTTATAAGTGAAATGAATCCTTGCATGTTAAAAACAAATAAGCATATATTCAGTCTTACATTTTCTAGTGAATGATATCACATTTTAATTTATATAATTCAGATATTTTTTTCATACTATATCTGAATCAAAACATCAAACTGGTAAACTTTTAAAAAGTATAATTAAAATATTTTAAAATTTCATTTTGTAATAATACATTTTCTCATAAATCGAATCCTATTTTACTATATCAAAATCTCTTAGTTTAATAATATTATAGATGTAAATTTTTTATTAATCTATAGAAATTTTAATCCATGTGAAACTTATGCAAATTTACAAGTTTAAACTTCATAACAAAAAATAGCTGCAGTCTTTAATATTGATGATAAAATTGAAGATAATATATAATAATTTAAAAGCAGTTACATGTGAAACGGTAGTTATAAATTTATAATCTTTGATGTTGATGATAAAATTCAAAATGATAATATAATACATTTGGAAGCAATTGCCTATAAATAATTATCATTGTGTCTATTACTCCTTATACTTTTGGATTTTTCTGTAAAATAAATATTTCTAAAAGTTTGATACAACACATAAAATCAGAGATAAACATTAATAAGATTTGTTATTTAAAAAATTCATATTTTTAGTAGAATGTTATTTTCTTGAAATTACATGCATGTCAATTATAAAGAAATATGATTCATTTTACTAAATAAAAGGAATATGTTTCAAGTTGAGGACGTTAAAAATATCTATAATGTTTGCTTTCATTTTCATTTTCAAGAGTTCATTTTGCAAAACAAAGAAATAATGAACCAACAATCACTCAAATGATTGATTCATTTTATTTTTGTAAAAGAAATATTCTTAGTATATTCTATCTTCAATTTATCATCTAATCTATTAAAACTGAAGTACATTTAGTACTTAACCCTAACATTTCCTAAATAATTACCATTGAATGCCACTGATATTATCTCTGCATCCAAACACTAATTCTTAATAAGAAAAAAATAAATATAGGCTAAGTTCATTAACAATATTTGTCATTACAATTGAAGACTTCATAAAAAATTGAATATGTATTATTCAAAAACTTATAATAAAAACAAAATTATACATATATATAGCATTAAATTAGTTTTATTTTCATTCATATTCATATAAGCTACCAACTATATTTGAACTATAAAAAAAATAATAATGTTATTAATTTTTTTAATATAATCTGAACTTATTCATTTACAATAACAAAATCATGTAATTTTCCATAAAAATTTGATGACTAAAATACATACTAATATTTATTATAAATGGTTATATATACAAACAAATACAATGTATTATCATTTGTGAGATATATATCTAATAAGAATAACTAGTGTAATTTATAAATTAAAAAAAATTAATCACCATATAATACATATATACAATTAGGTCTAGGACGGATCAAATATCTAGGGTATTCTAGGATATACGGATTCAGATATGCATTTGTCGAATTCACAAAATTATTATCCTGATTCGGATATTTGGGGTTAGAATATTCATACTAAAATCCAAATACACGCACACATCCGAACCTATTTTTTTAATTTAAAATAATTTAAAAACTAACTATTAACCATATATTTAGTCTATTTAAAATTATTATTTAAAAAGCTTAAGAATCATTAAAATTTAATAAAATTAAAATTTTAGTTATTTTATATAAAAAATATATAATATACATAGATAACTATAATTAAATTTTAAATACTTAATATATGGATCTGAATATCCAGACTTAAAATTTTGCTATTCGAATTTATAATTGGATCAATCGAATCTGTAAAATTATTATCATGATCCATGAATATCCGTTTTTCGAAGAGGATAAGATCCTGAATCGGGTAACGGATATTGAATATTAAGTTCAAGTCATATATACAATTATATCAAAAAAATTGCTTAAAATATTAGACTTTCACAAAAATAACATCCGCGCGGGCGCGCGGCTCAAAGTCTAGTTAACTATTAATAAGACTTTTCTCTCATGTTTACTAATTTTACTTAATTATTTTGTTTTAACAATAATCCAAAAAAATATTATTTAATATAAATTAAACATTATCATATAATAGCGCAACGAAAACTGAATCTAACTAGGTGGGAAGCTTTAAGGTATTGAGACTTAAAAGCGCAGGTGAAGATGATTAAAGCAGCAAAGGAACTTTCACTTTCAGAAATGTACAGTATGACTTTCTTTAGGCTGAGTTTCCTTCTTCAAATCGATATGATACCATCTGAGTTTTTCTGTCTATTTCTTGTTTTTTAAAATACCAAGAGAAGAACCGTAAGGACAGAACATAAACCTAGAAGGTAAACTTTGACAAGAAGTGTAAGAACAGAAACCGAGAACAAGTGTGTAAACAGTGATGATTCTATACTGTTTCACGGATGATAAAATGCTCCTACAGTCCTAGTAAGAAACTATCTGAAAGCAATGCAGAAAGTAAAAAAAAATGAAAAGGTTATCTTAGGACATAGAGAGATACAATATTTTTGGGACACAACAGAGTGGAAACACGACCAGCTGTTTCCAAAAGATACTCAAACTACACATTTGATTGCTTTTAATTTGGATGTCATCTCCCAGTTGGCATTCTTCGTAAGATTGATTCATTTGATCCACATGAATCCTCTCCATTTGAAGATAAACTTCCACTTCCTACACTGCTGAAACTCCCATTTCTTACTGGACTTAAATCTTGAAGCTCCATTTCTTCATCATTCTTGTTACTCTTTGCACTCACATCTGAGTTTGTCTTCTGGGGTTCATCAGACGCATACACCAAGCTTAATCCGCACTTAATCACCTCCACTCTAGCTTTCTCATCTGTGATACCAAACTCAATGGAAGCTCTAGTTGGAGTACATGTACCTGAGTATTGCTTTTCAAGACATTCTATGTTATTTGAGCATCTGGTATAGCATATAAAGACATGATCTGATGGCGCCATTTTATCTTGTTTCTTGTCATGTCTGTTCCAACTTCCAACCAGGCGATCAAAGGAGATCCATGACCCATCTTTACCTTCTAGGTTAAACTTGCATGTAACCGAAAAGGAGTTGATTCCTTCTTGTCCGTTTGGAAAGGAGAGAACCGCACATAAAGCTATCCCAACAAACTTATTTTCATTCCAATGTGGGGAAAGTTTGAGGTTTAACTCAGATCCAACGCCTTCATGGCAAAACCATGAAGGTACTTCGCAACTCGGAAAGCAAGTGCTGAACAAAGCCTCTGGAGCAAAACCCTGCAAGAGTATTACACAAGTTAATTAGAAGTCATAAAGTTACTTGCAAAGCAAGAAACGAATGAGAGGATACCTCATTGCAGCGTTTTAATGCATCTGATAGCAACTGGCATTTCCTTTGAGCATAAGCTGTGATTCCCTCCTTTGAAGTGCGGTCCAGTTTGTCGCAGTTGGTGAATATAAACGTGGAATGAATCTTTGCATCCGTGTGCATCTAAGCACTGAAGATTTTGTGGAAGCTCTGGGATAGACACAAGATTATTACAGTACCTTATGTCCAGCCATTTCAACTGAGATAGCAGACTGATGTTGTCAGTAAGGTATTTGATATTATCATTTCCGCTTAAGCATAGACGCTGAAGTGAGGTTATCATAGGAATCTTCTCTATTTCTGTCCCATCAAGCATCAGAATCTGCAAGCATTTCATGTTCTTCATTTCATCTGGGAGACTACTTAGCTTTGAACAACCAGAACATACTAGTTCTTGAAGATCTTTCAGCTTGTCAAATCCTTCTGGAAGCTTTACCAGCTTCTTGCAGTCTTTCATGTTTAATTTAACTAGTCTTGCTAGCTTCACCATGTCTGTAGGAAGTTGCTTTATTGCACTTCCATCCAAATATAATGTATAGAGAGCTTTTGAAATCACCACAAACTTCTTCAAATTTGAGCAGTTGCTAAGGATGAGTGTCTTCAGAGATTTCAAATCGATATCGGGAAGGGACTCAAGAGCAGTGCACCCTTTCAAATTCAGGAAAACAAGACTTTCCATGTTTTGTATATCCTGAGGTAATGTTTTCAGTGTTGTGCAGCCTTCAAGGTTCAGGCTTTCAAGATTGTAAGCCTTTGATAGCCCTGACAGATTATCCAGCTTACTTGAGTGATTGAGATCAACCCACCTTAGTTTTGGTACATCCTGTGATGAGAAAATTGATCAAGGCAATAAGTTAGTATAAGCCATTTGTTGGATTTTTTCTTGAGTCCATGTCCAACTCTCTATTATCTTTAGTACAATATTATTCATTTTATGCCCAAAAGGCAAGCCAACATGTATTTGTTAAAAAACTTCGTATTAATTAGAGTTGGACATCTTTTAATATATTGTACATTATTTGTCGGAACTTCCAATATGGGAAATGGATTGACATCTCATACCATCTAACCACCTGGACCGGAAAAAAAAGAAAGCTAACAAGCTATATATCCAGAGAGTCACTAACCTTATCATCTTTCCAAATCTGTTTAATCTTGCTGTAAGGTAGCTTAAGATCAACAAGATTCTTGGGGTTGAAATCTTGTGGAAGTTCATCTTTTGGGAAATTAATCCAATGCAAACATCGGACCTCTTCCAGTGGAAGCTCAAGTTCTTCAGGGATGTGTATGTTTTCCTTAGGCCTACATTCTTGAGGACAATGAGAACTATAGAACTTGAGGTACCTGAGATGTCGCATATTCTTGAGGTGACCCGTGCCTAAGGTCACATCCTTCTTCATGTCATACAAGTCCAGGAAAAAACTTCTGACACTGGTGCCACCTCCCTGTAAACACCACAAAGAGAAGAATTAAATGAGAGCTATGAACTAATGAATGGATGTGTAGTCTCACTTGTCTTTTCCGCAGCTTATTGAGTATGTCTCCATTATCTTTGTTTTGATGATGCCATATCCGGTGTCTCCCTCTTCCATCCTTAGCGTAAGCTTTTGAACCAACTTCCATGGCAAACGTATACAAAAGATCATGCATCTCCACTCGGCTGTCAGAAATATAAATCATGAACTTGTCCTTGAGAGCATCTATTGTCATTGTAGCTTTAGGACCAGATGAATCCAGCAAGCTCTTTACATAAACCAAATCATGGGATCTGAAGAAAGCTATGTCAAGAAACGCATCCTTGTGCTCTTGACTCAGTTCATCATAAGTTACTTGCAAGACACGGTCTCGAATACTAGGGCTGATCTTTTGCGGAAGTGAATCTAGTTTCTCTTTCCAGTAAGGAAAGAGTTTTCCACGAAGCTCTTCACCCAATATCTTGAGAACTTGTGGGTTGCCTCTCGCGTAACGCACAACCTCTTTGGACAGCTTCGTGAAAGCTTCCCTGTCGTGTTTGTTTTGGTGATCAAATGCGTAGCGATTAAAGTGTTCTAACCCATCTCGGTAGCACAACAACGGTACAAAATAAGTATGAAGGATCACTGGATCCCCAGGAACCACTGAGCGTGTTGCAATCACAATCTTGCTACCTTTCTTGATCCATTCACGATGACCCTCAAGAAGAACTTTTATATGTGTCTCGTCACTTGTCCCGTCAAGAACAATGAACACTTTGTTTTCACGTAGTTGTTCCTTGTATTCTTCGTAGGTAACATCATCGTCTATGTCGTCACTGGCAAGCAACTCCTTGAGGAGCATCACGGGCAAGCGTTGTAATCCACTTTCCTTTACAATCCCACTTATGTTTTGTAGTAAGCCGTGACTGAGGAATCTGCTGTACCACTTATCGTAGAAGGCTTTCAAGAGAGTGGTTTTACCAATGCCTGGCATCCCAACAACTTGGACAATACGAGTCTCCACACCATTGATGTCTACTGTTTCTTCCAGTTCCTCTAGGCGTTGTTTGAGCCCACAAATCTGACCACCCTCCTCTTCCTCTTCTTCTTCTTCTTGTTGTTCTCCTTTGGTGTTTGGTGCATGTTCACTTGTGGCTTCGTCTAACGAAATTTTGCTCAGTGCTTGCAAAACCTCGTTGACGATTTTATTGATGAACATGCTCTCGTTGCTGCCAAATAACAATTTGTTTTCTTTTTAGTTAAAAGCCAATAACGAATTATTCATCTAATCTTTAAGAAAGGTACCTGGGAATTAATATGTGTACGTAATGAAAAACCGCAATTTTCTCAAATAACTCTTTCTAAATTTTTATCACCAAAATAATCTTTAAAAAATGACTGAAATAGTTCTTTTTATTTTTTAAATTTTATTTTTTTAAAAAAAATTTTAAACTCACATCTGAAACCATAATTTATAATTCTAAATCTTGAGTCTATATTAGTTAAATCTATGGTTATAAATGTATATTTACACCTCTTAATAAAACTTATTTTGGTCATTTTTCTAACTTGATAAAACTTAACGTTATTTTTGTGAAATATTTTTTTAATACTATCATAGTAAACATGAAGTAGACCATTCTCTTGTAAATTCATGGTTAATTTTCGTTGTAAAAGCTTCGTAAGATTTCTAAATAACCGTAAAGTTTTAACGTTAAATTGTTGGTCAAGTAGGTAAAGTTTACAACAAGATTTATCTAGTTAAAGCCCACTTAAAATATGTTTCCACCTAAAATATGGTTATATTATAAATTCATCGTTAAAGAAATATAATATTATTTTTCATTATGACGAATTTTCTTTTTCCTCTACAATCAGTCCCCGTAAATTAACATTTATCTTACGGCGAAATATTTCTTCGTAACACTACGGAGGAGTTTAGTTATGGGGAAATTTTTTCCTCTTTAGATACACGTTTTTTTGTTTTGATTTAAGTGTCCTATACAGTGGTGGATCTAGAAACTAACTTAATTGGGGGTACAATATTATAAAGGGCAAATTTCTTAAATAGACTTTTTAAATTTTTGTTACAAAAATAGAGTTAGAGGAAAAAATATTCAAAATACATTTTTTTATTTTGAAATTTTAATATATATATATATATTTTTAGTTTTAAACCTCACCTCATAATTCTAAACTCTAGTATATATTAGTTAATCGAATTAAATATAAATATATATTTATACCTTTTAATAAAGTCTATTTTGGTTATTTTTCTCCTTGAAAACTATTTTGGTGACAAAAACATTTCTAGTTCTATCTTAGATTATTTCTCTATTATAAATATATTCCATAATTTAAATATCAATTTTTATATATAATATTGTATATTAGCTAAGTAATAACTACCTATTAATTTTAAACTACTATATTATATTTTTTTTAGTCATTTTTTGTTCGTTATTTTTTTGTTCACGAGAAAATACTTAATTGTTTTAGAAATATTTTCAACATACTAGTATAAAAAAAATGAATAAAGATATGAACTAGTTTCAAAGAAAAAGAAACAAAAAGAAAATCATGTACTCCTCCCTCTGTTACACAAAGATTCATGTTTTAGAAAAATAATTTGTTTCAAAAAGATACATTTTTTACATTTTCAATGCGTTAATTAATGGTAAATTACAAATTTCAAAATGTTTATTAAAATCTTATTGGTTAAAAATTATGGGGAATAGTTAACTACGAAAAATTATGTATTGAAAACTTAAACATTATATATTTTCTTAATTAGTGTGAAAATTTTAAAACATATATTAATTTGAAACAGAGGGAGTATAATAAATTAAATGCACATAGAAAAAATATTACGTGGAAGTGACGTTACATGGTAACGATGCACAACAAATTAAATACGCAAAGAAAAAATATTACGTGGAAATGATGTTTTTTCTACTGGGATCGCAAAAAATAATGACGCTAAAACATGTTACTATATTAATGCTTCGAATCACATTAAAACCACTGAAATATATGACCAAACTGACATATGTAACAAACATCTTATAAATTTAGACGGGGCACGTGCCCCCGTACATATCAACGTCGGTCCCCCCCTGGTCTTATATCTATTAGTCAACAATAGTAAATTTGTTTTTGGGTGATAAACGTACTGGTAGGCCTGGGACGTATTATCCGGGATCCGGATTCGATCCGAGATCCGTCCCGTATCCGCTCCGAAAATAGGATATCCGGAGTGCCCGGATCCGAATCCGGATAGTAAAATTTCGGATCCGTCCAAACCGGATCCGAATCCGGATATCTTAATTTTTAAGTCCGGATATCCGGATCCGGATCCGTGTTTTTAAAATATATTAAATTTTAAATTTTATTAATAATTATATTTGATATATTAGTATTTATACATAAAATATTTTTTGTAATATTATATTTAAATTTTACTAATATTATATGTCATATATATATATATATTCATAATTTTTTTATAACTCTTTATTTTATGTTTTATTTTTATATTTTTTTTAAAATTTTTTTTTTTTTTTTTATTATTTTTACGGATCCGGATCCGAATCCGGATATCCGCGGGTATGACAATATCTAGACGGATATCCGAAGTCCGGATACCCGGAAGACACGAATCCGGATCCGGATACTAAAGTCACGGATCCGGCGAATCCGGATCCGGATCCGGATATCTTAAAATACCCCGGATATCCGATCCGTCTCACTCCTACGTACCGGTCTTATGCTATACATTTTGTCCACTAATAAATCTTTTTTTTGGTGTGATAATAAATTAATGGGAAATTGCACCCAATAGTAATTCGCTCTATTCAATTACCGTGATTAATTTAGTCGTGGTAGTTGTTGTTGACAGGTACTGGGTGGATCGACAAAAAAAGGACAGGTGGTACAGGTTGTTTGTTTGACAATAGTTATGAAGTAGTCTATCATTTTGTATCGTACTAAATGGTTCAAAATAAGTAAAAGAAAATAATATTTATTACTCCCTCCGTTCCAAAAATATCCATGTTTTAAAAAAAAATTCATTTCAAAAATATACATTTTTATCATTTTCAATGCGTTAATTATTGGTAAATTGTAATTTTTAAAGTATTTATCAAAATCTTATTAGTTAAAAATTATAGGAAATAGTTAACTACGGAAAATAATACATTGGAAATTAAAATATTACTCCCTCCGTTTTTTTATATTTGACGTTCTAGGATTATACACACAGATTAAGAAACATTTAATTTTTTATAATTAATAAAACAAAAACATCATTAATTGTTTACCTAACCACAATCCAACCAATAGTAAAATAGAAGTTATAATATCATTGGTCATCTAACATTAATTACTAATAAATTTTATATTGAAAATTGAAAACGTCAAATAATTTGGAACAAAAAATTTCCCCTAAAACGTCAATTATAAAAAAATGGAGGGAGTATATGTTTTTTTAATTAGTGTGAAAACTCTAAAACATACATCAATTTGAAACAGAGAGAGTATTAGTTATGTTAATTTAATTATGGGACCAATTCTTATAACAGTATAAAATAAATATAAATAACATATTTAAATAATAATTTTTATATTTTATTACGATAATATAATTTGTACCTTTTTCCGTCAAATTCGAAGCCCAACAGGTAACTAACATACGCGAGAGCCTCTTTCCAGTCGTTCATCTTGTCATCCGTAACACTTCCCTTTTGTTTTTCTCTGAGGGCATCGCCAAATTGTCCCTTTTGATACCTAACGGTTGAAGGGTCCACGTTGTAGAAGATGGGAATGGTCACGAGCTTGCCTTCTTCCGTGCGTTTTTTTATTCTTTGTAGCTCGTTCATGCACCAATCTGACTCGGTGTACAGTTTGGAAAAGACAGCCAACGCGATCCTCGACTTTTCTATCTCCTTGAAAAGATTACTTAGAGGTTGGCCTTTGTCAGCACCCTCGTCAATGAAGATCTGTATATTTTTATCTCTCAAGGCCTTAGCTAGATGGCTTATGAACTGATTACGAAGTTCCTTCCCACGGAAATTAAGGAACACTTGGTGCTTTGGTACACTGCTGATAGCCATGGCAGAATGATTTGACGATCAAAAATGGTTTAGGGTTTTGGTCCAGTGCTGGGAGTTGAAATAAAAAGGCCTTTCAAAAACATGACTTGGTCTTTTTCAAAACAAACCAAAAATATGTTTTGACCAATTCCAAACATTTCAAGATGACGACTTGCAAACTGCCTTAATTTATAATTAGTGCTAAACCTATATATAAATATGTTTAAACCGTGTATTAGATACATGTTTTAGCTTTAACTTTTACTAGATTTTCATCTGTGATTTCAAAGATCGGGATTATTTTCGAAACAAACCAAATTTATATGATATAAATTTGTATATTTCAATTATGTATTTACATTCAAATATTACACATGAAGTGTTATATTTAGTGTTCTGAAACATGATCCGGACCCACGGTAAAACTGATGTCTTTATATGTAATCCAATTTAGTTTTTTTTTTTTTTAAAAATATTTATTAAAAATTCTATAAAACTCTCAAAAAATCCCTAAAAAATTGATTTCTGTAAACAATTTTGTGGTTAACAATAAATATTTGTTTTTGTAGGTAGTAATATTAATAAATATAAAATGAATTGAGTATTTATAAAAGTTGGGACATATTAAAAAAATAGGCAACAATAAATATGTTTTTCATTAAGTATATTTTAGGAAAATAAAAATTTCTAAGAATGTTATACCTTTTTTAAATGCAAAATTTCATTTTATTAATAAATAAAACTAATTTAAATTTAAATAAAATCTAAAAAGATATTACATGTAGAAATTTATTAAATAAAAACATTATAAAAATATTTTCCAGATCTTTTTTTTTGTCATCAATAAATATTTTATAGATCGTTTAATATATATTTTGAAAATAAATTTATTTTTTAAAATTTAGTTTTTTCTGTAAAATTGATTACAGTTTATGTATTTTCTCTAATCTACTTTTAAATTTAACTGATTGTTTTAAAATTATAATGAAGTGTAATAATTCTATTAAAAATCTTATGTTTGAAATCAGATTATTGATAGAAATTACTAAAATTTAAATTAAAGGATTAGTACAGAGTTACTTGTTAAAATAAGTGAGGTTATTTATCTATTTTATTAAGTTTAAATTAATAATGTTTTGTGTGGGATTTGAAAACTGCTGGATAATTGGCGCTTAAATAGATATGTGTGGTTTATTACTAACTGCACAGTTTCGAAGACGACAAGTATTATTTTTCGTTTTTGAAAAACGTAAATAACAAAGCAAAATCTTGATTGGGAAGGGGATGTTTTTAAATGAATTATCTGATTTTCAATGGATTTTTAGATGATTATAGGTATTGGAGAATTTGGGTTGAATTTTATCAAATCATTCAAAAATCTCATATAAAATTATGAGATTTGAATTTTTATAATAACAAACCACTCTCAAACATTATAAAATAGTTAATCACTCTAAAATTTTCAACTTAAATTTTGTTGGTTGTTTTGCAAAAGTGACTCAAAATTTCAACTCAAATGCAAAACTAACCCACCATTTTTTTGGAACTTTTATTTGCATTATTCACACTAAATTTCCGAGTTATTCACAAAAATGACATTGCTTTTTTTTTAAAATAAGTCTTTTACTCTATCATCCTTATTTTCATCAAATATTTACAATATTGTCATTGCCATCAATCCTCCAACTACCATGAACAACCAATTTGAAGGTATTAATGACAAAAAAAAATGAATTTTTCTCTTATTATCTCATTTGTTGTACATTCAAACTACATGTCTTTCACTTTCCTTAAAAAATCATTCAAAAAACCCAAGATTTTTATTTCAAACTTTGTAATGTTCATAGAGTAACGGATTGGTAGCTTGAGTATTGAAGTTCTGTGTGCTTAGAGAAGCCTAAGCAAGTCATCTGACGGTCCAACGTATGAAATCGATATTGTTTTTCAGATCTGTTCGCGAAGAAGACTTCTAGAGAAGTCTTCTGGTCAATGCATAGGTTAGTTTTGCAATTGACCTTTTGCGTGTTTTGACTAGAAGACTTCCCCAACAGTCTTCTAACTTTCCTTTGATTACAAAAAAAGAAACAAGCAAAACCGAGAAGACTTTCCTAGTAGTCTTCTCGGATAAACATGTTGGTTTTGCAATTGACCGAAATTTGTCAGAAATTTGACTTCTATAGAAGATTTCTCTAGAAGTCTTTTGGCGGAAGACTTCTAGAGAAATCTTCTTTTTTATAACATGAAGTCTTCTCAGCGTCGCCAGAAGTCTGCCTCGGTTACTTTTGCAATTGAGAATTAATAGCAAAACATTAAATATTATTGAGAAGACTTCTCCAGAAGTCTTCTCCAGAAGTCTTCCGACGGAAGACCTCTTAAGAAGTCTTCTCTCGTTACCAAATGTTTGACCAGAAACCCGGAATAAAACTTGAGAAGACGTCTAAATAAGTCTTCCGCTGGAAGAATTCTAGAGAAGTCTTCTCATTAATATTTAATGTTTTGCTATTAATTCTCAATTGCAAAAGTAACCGAGGCAGACTTCTGGCGACACTGAGAAGACTTCATGTTATAAAAAAGAAGACTTCCCTAGAAGTCGTCCGCCAGAAGACTTCTAAAGAAGTCTTCTACAAAAGTCAAATTTCTGACAACGATCGGTCAATTGCAAAACCAACCTGTTTATCCGAGAAAACTTCTAGGGAAGTCTTCTCTGGGAATTTTGAGAATTTTTACAAAGGAAGACTTCTCAATATGTCTTCTACAGAGTAGACTTCTAGAGAAGTCTTCCTTCGTAAATTTACAATTGCAAAAGTGACCTAAACGGAAGACTTCTTTAGAATTCTTCTCTGGGAATGACTTCTTTAGAAGTTTTCTTCAGGGTAGATTTCTTAAGAAGTCTTCTACGTCAATCTTTATTAAACTTCAATTTTCTCAAAACTCAAAACGAATTTTTAATATTTTCTTGTTAATTAATGTGTATTGGAGCTCCTGAGTGAAATTAATATTTACTAAAATGATAATAATTATGAAGTTACCAACTTTTTATGTTTATTAATGTTCCTAGCTGAACGTAGAAGACTTCTTAAGAAGTCTTTCGTGAGAAGACTTCTTAAGAAGTCTTTCGTGAGAAGACTTACTGAAGAGTTAAGAAGTCTTCCGTAAGAAGACTTACGGAAGACTTCTTAAGAAGTCTTCTCAGTTTTTTTTAATATGATGTTGTGTGTTTGCTAATGTGTTTTAATATGATTTTTTCAGATGATACTTCAGTTACCTGTTGTTTACGGAGAATGGTTGATGAAAGATAATTCTTAGGATTTTGTGGTTGATAATGTCAAAGGAGCGAGAATGTTCTTTTTGAGTGATGGTTCTAAATATGATGAACTTGTTGAAATGGTTGTAGAAGATTTTAACCTGGATAAGAACGCTGAGGTTGTGGATTTAACTTACTTGTTGCCAGACGCACTAATGCAACAAATAGCTCCTGATACTCCTCCAATTCATGTTACAAGTGATAGACAAGTTCAGAACTTGATCAAGATAAGTAAAACACACATGTTGAACGTCTTTGTGTATCAAGCCGAGGCAGAATGAGGAATGTCAATGATGCCAACGCTGAAGGAAACCTAGCTGTTGAAGGAAAAGAAGAAAATGGAGGGGAAGAAGAAAATGAAGTGGAAGATGATGATAATTTACCTCAAAATATAAATTATGAGGAGGAGAAGTATGTTGCTGAAGTGGATGATGAGTTTGGAGATTACAATGAGTATGGAAGAGTTAATGATGAGGAAGAGGAAGAGGAAGAGGAAGAGGAAGAAGAAGAAGATATATGTTTTGAGAATTTCAAAGAGACATGCTAATGAAGGAGAAAGCTCGAATGGGATAGTTGACACCAATATCTATGTCAACCAGATTTTTATCACTAAAGTGGCATTGGTTTCAGAGTTGCGGTTGACAGCGGTGAAGCATAATTTCTCCTTCAAAATATACAAGACAACTAAAACTCTACTTGTAGCAAAATGTCGTGTTCCTGGGTGTAAATGGAAGCTTAGAGCGAGTGTGGAACATGGAACAAACACGTTTTGGGTAACAAAGTATGTGAAGACTCATACATGTTCTGTGTATGAACGACGGGCTCACCGGAAATATTTTACTGCGAAGTATGTTAGTCAGATTTTCGTAGATCGCGTTGGAATCATTGATGGGTTAAATCCGGAGCATATCCAAGATGCAATGAGGAACATGTTTGGCATGACTCTAGATTACACCATTCCATACAGAGCATTGCTACATGCTCAAAAATTGGTAAGAGGATCAGCAGAAGAAGGGTATGAGAGGCTGCCTTCATATTTGGAACAAATCACGTTAGCAAATCCGGGTTCTAAGACTAGTATAGAACTTGATGCTGACAATAGATTTAAGTATCTATTTATATCATTTGGAGCTTCTATTGTTGGTTTTCAGTATCAAAGAAGGGTCATCGTGGTGGATGGGACTCACCTAAGTGGGAAGTATGAAGGTGTTATGTTAGTTGCAGCTGCACAAGATGGTAATTTTCAGATATTTCCATTGGCTTTTGGAATCGTAGATATAGAAGATGATGATGCTTGGGAATGGTTTTTCACACAACTGAGGAGTTGTGTATCTGATCAGCATGCTTTGATGATAGTTTCCGACCGGCATAGAGCCATTAAAAGCGCGTGTGAAAAGGTGTTCCCTTGGACAACCCGAGGAATATGTTATTATCACCTACAACAGAACATTGTCCAAAAGTATAAAGGGAAGCATCTATTGTACTTGGTTAAAGGCGCTGCTTATGCTCATACACTCTTCGACTTTAACCGCTACATGGAGGAGATCCGGAATGCTAACCCGGCACTGGCAACATATTTAGAGGAAGTGGACATGAGACTATGGTCACGGGTTCATTGTCATGGAGAAAGGTACAATATAAAAACGAGCAACATAGCTGAATCTATTAACTCCGCTCTCAAGAGAGTAAGAAGATTTCCCATAGTGTTTCTTTTAGAGTTTATAAGGAAAAAGTTGGGAAGGTGGTATTTGAAAAGGCAAGAAGATGCTCTGAATCTCACAACTGAACATAGTCGGGGAGTTGAATACTTATTGGCGATTCGTGAGGAGTTAGCGGATAAGATGACTGTCCAACCAATTGATGGAAGTCGATTCTTTGTGGCAGGTGGCAAACGTGACTGTGTTGTCGATTTGGAACATAGTAAGTGTGATTGTGGTGTCTATGGAATCGAGAAAATACCTTGCTCGCATGCTATAGCAGCTGGAACCTTTGCTAATCGGCATATTGCAACACTTGTGTGCCCCCTATACTCGAAGGAATATTTGTATGCAGGATACTCACAGAATATATATCCTTGTGGTGGAGAAGTTGAGTCTCAGACTTGTTTTCCTCCAGATGTAAAGCGTGGTCCAGGGCGACAAAAGAAATCAAGATGGCAATCTTGGTTGGAGCTATCTAGGATGAGAGGACACAAACCGCGGAAGCTACACAAGGATTATAGCTGCTCAAACTGCAGACAACCTGGTCATACACGTCCAAATTGTCCAAATAGTGAGAACTAATCTTCTGTAAGTCTTCCGGAGGATGTCTTCTGTAAGTCTTCTCCAAGTCTTCTAAAAGTCCTCTGTATGTCTTCCGGAGGATGTCTTCTTGAAGTCTTCTGTAAGTCGTCTGTAAGTCTTCGGTAAGTCGTCTGGATGTCTTCTGTAATTCTTCTGGAGGGTGTCTTCTTAAAGTCTTATGTAAGTCGTCTGTAAGTCTTTGGTAAGTCGTCTGGATGTCTTCTGTAAGTATTCTGGAGGGTGTCTTCTTAAAGTGTTCTTGAAGTCTTCTGTAAGTCGTCTGTAAGTCTTCGGTAAGTCGTTTGGATGTCTTCTGTAAGTCTTCCGGAGGGTGTCTTCTTAAAGTCTTCTGTAAGTCTTCTGTAAGTCGTCTGTAAGTCTTCGGTAAGTCGTCTGGATGTCTTTTGTAAATCTTCCGAAGGATGTCTTCTGGAAGTCTTGTGCACTTATATCTTATGTCTTATGAACTTATGTCTTATGAACTTATGTCTTATGAACTTATCTTATGTCTTATGTATTGTGTTTGAATAGGTTCCTTCATTAGAATTAGAATTATGTACAAAATATTAGTTCAAGGTTACAAAAGATTAGTTCAAGGTTACAAAAGATTAGAATTAGAATTATGTACAAAATATTAGTTCAGTCATACATATCCAAGCCCTCAATATCGGTTTCTCCATTGTTGCCAGGGGTCTCATTAAATAGGTCAGTAGCCATCTTTTCCCTAATGCTCTTGACGTTCTTATCAGATAAGGCAAGAGGAAATGATTCCATTCCAAGAGCATGACACTCAATGTATTTCAAGGTGAACACACCACAATCACCAGTACGACATTGAGGTACTCCGGCAGCCACTCTCGCATATGTGAATGGCTCTAGTATGTATTTCACACGCTCTTCGACGGAGGCAGCACATTCCACAAGCAGATAAGATAGCATCTTGGCAAAAGACTCCATTAAATCGGCAAGTTGAGCAGGTCTAATATGGTTTATAATGCTGTCCCAGATGGTGATGTGCCTGTTTGGAATGGACATCCAAATAGCAATCCAGTGATCATTCTTGAAGTTCACTGGCGCATAAATGTCATCCACATCCGATCCCCAAACCTTCTTTGTTTGGCAAAGTTTGGGTAGTATACCAGCATAAAAATCCCAACTCCATGCAGGGAGCATCCTTCCTAACCCGTTTGTATCGGGCTCTGATCTCTTAAACTCTGGGTAATTGAACGTCCACATTCTGCTAAACACGTGATCAAGAATGCAAAGCCTCTCGCTCCTAAAGTGCTCTGGATGCCTCTGAAACCTACTATTTATATGTACGGTAAATTATCAGGTTAGGTTAAATATATTTTGGTTTTTTCTGGTTAATTTCAAATTGAAGGTAAATTAAGTTCGAGTTTGGTTTGGAAGACTTCTTGAGAAGTCTTTTCGGAGTCTTCCGTAAAGTCTTCCTTGAAGTCTTCTACTGCATTATATGTTAGAAGACATCCCGGGAAGTCTTCTGGAAGTCTTCTGAAACCCTAAATCAATTAACTAACCAAAAAACACTTCCTTAAACATAAAATAAATTTAGAAAGTGTTTAAAATCATCTTATTAGAGGATCACTAACACATATTCGTAAAATTCAAAAAAAAAAGTTAAGAAAATAAATTTCAAAATCTACGCCTAAAACTACCTACAATACTATCACATATGTTACTAAACCCTAAACCAATGAATACCATGACTCATTCTATATTAATTCATCTAGGTTGAAAACAATTCAATTTTAGTTGATTAAATTTACATTATTTACAAATGTTTGTGGTTACATGATTTCTATTTTTCCTCTATATAAATATTTTTTATGAATTTTATAAATTATTTTTAGGATTTATTGTTTGAAAAGACTTCCAGAGAAGTCTTCTGGAGAATACGTACAAGGAAGTCTTCTCAGAGAAGACTTTCGGAAGACTACTGGACGACTCACGGAAGACGTCCGTAAGACTTCCGGAAGACTTTGCCATTAGGCGGAAATTTGAATTTCACTGAAATTCAAGCGGTAAAATTGTAGAGTCTTCCGTGAAGACTTCCATGAAGTCTTCTACTGCATTATATGTTAGAAGACATCCCGAGAAGTCTTCTGGAAGTCTTCCGAAACCCTAAATCAATTAACTAACCAAAAACACTTCCTTAAACATAAAATAAACTTAGAAAGTGTTTAAAATCATCTTATTAGAGGATCACTAACACATATTCGTCAAATTCAAAAAAAAAAAGTTAAGAAGATAGATTTCAAAATCTACGCCTAAAACTACCTACAATACTATCACATATGTTACTAAACCCTAAACCAATGAATACCATGACTCATTCTACATTAATTCATCTAGGTTGAAAACAATTCAATTTTAGTTGATATAAATTTACATTATTTACAAATGTTTGTGGTTACATGATTTCTATTTTCCTCTATATAAATATTTTTTATGAATTTTATAAATTATTTTTAGGATTTATTGTTTGAGAAGACTTCTAGAGAAGTCTTCCGGAGAATACGTACATGGAAGTCTTCTCAGAAAAGACTTTCGGAAGACTACTGGACGACTCACGGAAGACGTATGGAAGACTTCTTAGCGAAGACTTCTAGAGAAGTCTTCCGTAGGAGACTTACATAGAAGAATTCTATAGAAGTCTTCTCACGCGAAAATATTATTTTTGTAAAATTGAGTACAGTTTTTTTGTTTGCTCACAAGGAGTTTATTGTATTTTCATTAGCTTTTTGGGTTATTTTTGCATTTGATTGAATTTGGGGTACATTTTTGCATTTGAAATCAAGTTTTGAGTCATTTTTAGCAATTTCTCCAATTTTGTTTAGTAACAATAGATTTAAGAATCTTTTTTAAAATGACAAATTCAATAACACTAGATTTTAAATCACCCTAAAATCTTATATAAAATTTTGAGATTTTATTTTTTTTATTTTTATAACTACAAACTACTCTAAACACACTAGAAATAGTTAAAGCACTCTAATTTTTAATTTAAATTTTGTTCAATAATAGTGAATTTTGAAGTGTTTTCTAAAATGACAAGTTTAATACCACTAAATTTTAAATATTTTCTAAAATCCATGTTTGAATAATATTAGACATTTTAATACAAATCACTTCAAATTATTTGTCCCATGTCAATACCCGAGGAAAAGACAAACAAACGACAAGTATATGAATGCAGTCCGCGAAAGTTGCATAATTGCAAAAATATAACAAGAGTTGACATTTCAATTATGTTTGGCTCGTTTTGTTGAAATGTTAAGTTTGTTAATCAACAAAAAGAAATATGTTACAGGAAATTACGCCTGGATAAGGGTTGACTTGACTATGCGTGGATATACATTTTTAGGTCGTGTTTGTTTATTCATCTCTAGATGGAACTAAAATTAATATTTGTTTTTTCTGCTGAATGCAATATTCCGATGGAGTATCTGAATGATTTAAATTCAGTGTTGAGAAAATATTTGGATGAGTTTTATGTAAGCATTCATATTCTACTTATCACGTGAAACTACAAATAATGAAAATAATCATATATAATTAGAGGATATAATTAAAAGAAAATCTTAAAATTTTTTATATCAAATATAAATCTATAATTATATTGAATAGATTAAAATTTTAAATAGTTTTGGTAATCATTAGAGGAATTAGAGATCTTACACAAGATTTTGACTAATATTAATCGCATGCTTTCAGTTACTATTGAGTTTTCATAATGTCCATTATACCTCTGTCAGTGTCTCTACTATGCTCGAACAGTAGCTTAGGATTTTGATAGGGTCAAATTTTAACTACTAAATCAAAACTGCAAGTGCCATTGCAAAAAAATGAATGAATTGTATTATCACTTAATTATATCAGAAAATAAGTGATACTATGTTACATTACTTACTTGTAAATGAGATAAATATTTTTAAATTTAAATCAGTTATAATAAATGATGTTGTTATTAAATAATTTGAAATTAATTCCATAAAATGATTTTTTTTTTAAATTATCATTTTTCTAAAATTGATTTGATTATATACCTTTACATCAATTAAATAATTGATGTTTTTTTTGTTTTGGTTAACATTACTTATTAACATGATACAAAGTTTACATCAATTAATATTGATGCTAAAGAAAAATTATGTAACTGTATTTTTTTAACATAAATTTCAGAAAATGATGTTAGTGTTTTTTTTAAATTTGCATCACTTAATGTAATTAATTTATCACTTAAAAGAAGAGAAATTGCTAAGCTCTACTATTTGACAAAGTAACCACTTGAACCAATCCGTTTAGGATAATGCTAACAACTTAAGAGAAGTTGTTCCTATTCTTATGGCTTTAATATTTTGTTCTTTTTATAGCTCAATTTACCTTCATCTCAACAGTTAAAACATTATTTTGGAGTGGTATCGTGATTATTTTTTTGGTTTTCTGTTCTCTCTCTCTTAGTTTCGTAAACATTTCAAAATTTGGAGTTACAAGAACATATGAGTCTTTAGCGCTTTGGAGTGGGAACATCAACGCAAAAATTTGATATGTGGTTAAGAACAATTTTCAGTAACGAGTCAATATTTTTATAGGAAACATGATGATGGTTTTTTTTTGATAATCATGATTTTTTAAACTAATCAAGTCTCAAATCATCAAATCTCATCAATCTCAAACCACAACCCAAAATTAAATAATACACTCTCCTATGTACATAAGAGATAAATGGTTGTCCAAAATTTATGGGTATGAAGTGAATCCTTCGATTAACATGTACTCCCTCTGTTTTTAAATAAAATATATTTTAGCATATTTTACTTGTTTTTAATTGAATAATGTTTTTAATTTTTTTATGTATTTTTAATAATGAATTGTTAATTTCTAAAAAAATATTAATTGACAATATTTAGATTTATTAAATTGATATTGGTTAAAACTTATGAAAAATTATTATATTTTAAAAACTTAATGCATTGATTGTTAAATATTAAATTTTTCTTAATTTGTGTGGAATTTTTTAAATGTACATTATTTAGAAATAGATGGAGTATATTCTATACCTTAACTTTAAAATATTACAAATGAAAACTTTAATTAATACTCTCTCTTGCATAAATATATATTTTTAGTGTTTTCACACCTATTAAGAAAACTCATTAAATCATTATAATAAATATATTGTTTTATGTAATTTTTAATAAATTTTAACGAATAATAAATTAATAAAATTCAATTAATTTTTTTGAAGATTAAAATATTTTCATAGAAAACACAAAAAAATTATCTTTGTGAAACTAATTGTTTTTCTTTAAAAATGTAACATGAGAATAATAACTAACTCTAGTTTATAAAATAAGGTAATTAAGAATTTAGATCAAAATATTATTTTGAAAAATAAACTATTAACATTTGGTGAATATTTTATATTATTGATTATAACACAGAACATGTCAAAATTGTTGTTCTTACGATACAGATTTTTTGCGAGTTACTTAATCAAACATGTAAAATATTCATTAAATACGCGATGATTTGAACAAATAGATTAATTCATTTGTATTGTGAAAATAAGAAAACAAAATTTGACTGATATAAAACATATTAAAGATGGATTATTCTGTTTTAACTTTATATTTGTTAAAATAAGATTAAAATCATTGCGAGATGGATTAAATAAACATACTATTCTATTTTTACTGTCGTATATATATATATATATATATATATATATTTATATAATTTGAATTAAAATTTTAATAATAGAATAAATTCCAATAGGAACATATGTTATTTAGTAAAATCAAAATAATATAAATCAACATTATATGTAATATCAATTTTTTTTAATTATGAACTTATGTTATAGTGCTGTTAATTTAATAGTATACCTGCATATTTTGCAGTTTGTATCTGGATTAACTTTTCATAAATCTAAAATATATTCATATTTTAATATCAAAAATTGAGGCTTTCGTTTCACTTCACAAATATACGATCGATAATGTAAAATTCAATACATATAATACAACTAGAGAATTACATTTTCTATAAATACTTTTCATCTGTTCTAAAATATTTAAATTAAAAACTTAATTAGACCACCCGGCCGGCTCTTCACCATGGCATGCATATTTAAACACACACATATATCTATTCCGATGTGAACACAACGCAGATAAATTCCATCTATCGTAGACTTATGAGACGCGTTAAATATTTTGTTGAAATGTTCTCATAATTTATAATTTCAAATGGCAAAATATTCCAATAATAGAGACTTACTATTAAACTTACTTGCAAATTGGGCCCGGGAAAAGTCGTGAGACGTTCGTTTAGAGCAAAATAAAAGAAGAAAATCGTGACACTTGTAATTGCGACCAAACTTAGATGTTTTCTATTTGTTTCTTTTTTTAACCCCCCCCCTAGACGAGTGATATCAGAGAGAATAATTAATACTTTGAAGTTTCGTGGAAGTTTTAACAAAAATAATAAAAGAGAGAAACAAAATGTTTCAAGAAGTTTTAAATTAATGCAAAAAAATTTTCTGGAAGTTGGTTGTCCGTCTTGTTTTGTTTCTAACAAACACCCCTCTTGTGACTTGTACTGTTTACAGTACCCATTTAATATTCTCCTTTTCAAAACGGAGGTAAGAGACGTTAGCATGGTGAACCTGTCTTATGAAGTTCGGGTAAAAAGAATAATGAAGGCCTACTCATATTTTGGTTTAACACAAGACTGTAGTTTGAGTATTTTTGATGGTTTAGCTTTTAGCAAACAGCTGCATTTAATGTAAAAGAACTCCTTTTCTCCAAATTTCAGCAAAAAAAAATGTACAAGAACTTTTTTATGAATATTTCGACATTCATTTTTAAAAACGAGATAACTGGAATTTTCAGGCAAAATTGGATAATATGGTTTTAAATTAGGGCATCTTTGTTTCACCATCCAGATGAGTCATCCGGATGGAGATGAAAGTTTTGTTTGTTTAGGCACTAAAAGTACAACCCATCTCGATGACTCATCTGAATGACTTTAAAATTTTAAGTTTAATTTTAGAGTCTATCCGGCTCAACCAATTTGGACCATCTCGATGGAGATGGTTCTGTCAAAACGGTATAATGTCTATTATACCATTTATACATTTAACAAATTATAAGCATAAAGCTAATATCATTTTTCACTCACGAAAAATTACAAAAACGTAGTTTCCTACTTAAACAAAAAAAAATACATTTTCCGCTAAAACAACAAAAAATATTTTTCAAAAACGGAAAAATACATTTTTCTGTAAAAATAGTAAAAACGCATTTTTGTGTCAAAAACCGCAAAAATGTTTTTATACCGCCAAAACCGTAAAAACACATTTTCCGCCAAAACCATAAATTGCGTTTTCCCGCAAAAACATGTTTTCACGCCAAAACCGTAAAAACGCGTTTTTCCGCCAAAATGCGTTTTCCACCAGAACGCATTTTCCCCCAAAACGCATTTTCTCGCCAAAAACGTGTTTTCTTGCCAAAACCGCAAAAACGCGTTTTCCCACCAAAACTGTAAAAACGCGTTTTCCCGCCAAAATCACAAAAACGTGTTTTCCCGCTGAAACAGCAAAAATGCATTTGCCCACCAAAACCGCAAAAACACGTTTTCCCGCCAAAACTGCAAAAATGCGTTTTTCCGCCAAAACTGTAAAACATGTTTTCCCGCCAAAACCGAAAGATGTGGTTTCTTGCCAAAACCGCAAAAATGCGTTTTCTCGCCAAAACCGCAAAAACCCGTTTTCCCGCCAAAACCGTAAAACATGTTTTCCCGCTAAAACCGCAAAAAACGTGTTTTCTTGCCAAAGCCGTAAAAACGCGTTTTCCCGCCAAAACCGCAAAAACGTCTTTTCCCGTCAAAACCGCAAAAACGCATTTTTCCGCCAAAACTACAAAAAAAAACACGTTTTTCCGCCTTAACCGTAAAAATGTGTTTTCTTGCCAAAACATGTTTTCCCGCCAAAACTTGTTTTCCCATCAAACCCGTAAAATGTGTTTTACCGCCAAAACCGCAAAACGTGTTTTCTTGACAAAACCGCAAAAACGTGTTTTCCTGCCAAAACCGCAAAAATGTGTTTTCCCGCCAAAACCACAAAAACGTATTTTCTTGCTAAAACCATTAAACATGTTTTCCCGCCAAAATCGTAAAATTCGCTAAAACTCATATATTTCAACTTTGAGTTTTATTAGAAGCTATAGTTGTAGTTAAAATTTTAATGAAAATTTAAATAAAAATTTATATGAAATAAAAATTTTTAAATGTCAAAATGCTAATTTTAAATTAATTTTAGTGTAAATATATTTTAGACTAGATAATAAAAATTAGTTAAGTTAAAATTAATATCAAACAAATGATTAAATCAAAATAGGGGTATATTTGTAATTTGTTTATTAAACTCATCTAGATGGAAATAGAAAAAAAGAAACGAACATAAAATTCATTCAGATGACTCATCTAGATGGTTTATCTAGATGAAAAGACGAACAACCCCTAAAATCTGGATGGATCATCTAGATGGATCACATAAATGGATCATCCGGATGGAAATGACAGATGAAGAAACGAACAGCCCCTTAAAGTAAATCTAAACACATATAACTAATCCAAAATGTAGTATTAAATCTGAAATCATCTTCATCTAGGTTCTTTAAAATATACAATAGATTATTAATACAATAATATATTAAAATGTGAAATTTTTTTTACAAAAGTATCTTATCTAAAAACTATTTTAATTTTTGAAATATTCGGAAAATATCATAATAATGATTGGAAAATTTAGTAAGATATTTACAATGAAAATGCTTCAAGATAAAGAAATTAACTCTTAGATGAAATCACTACAATATTCATTATAAATAGGGACATAATATTAAAATATGACCCACTTACATTCATTGTTAATTTAATTTCCCCGACAAATACGTTAAAGACCTTCACTTGGCAACATATTTTTTATGTTCGGGGTTTTGTGGTCGAAAGGTAATTGGAACGTCAATACATTTCATTTCATGTTCGATCTACTAACCGTGTAAAACTATATCATATTATCTTCGGACATCTATACATATATAAATATTTACTTTTTTTTTTTTTTTTTTTTTATTAACCTGGGGGTATCCCAGGCCCATGGAGAGGCCCAAACTAATCCCCAAGGGGAGGTGCAGCCCACGGATAGACCCTCTCTCCGGGTATTCAAATGGGCCCTAAAGCATGGGCCCATATCCGTGTAAGGTGACCAGGATAATTGTGACTTAGTTTCGCGCAGCAGGTGGATCGAACCTGAAACGTGTTGGCGTCCCAGTCCCGTCTCCTTACCACTCGACCACGATCACCCGGTCATATAAATATTTACTTTTAACCCATTTAAACACATCCAAAGAAAATATATTTATCGACTACACCTTGCATTAAAAGTTAATCTGATTCTTTTATAGGTTTAAGATACATTCCAATTAATCAAAAAGAAAAAATTCGGTTCGGATGACTTATTAGGAATATGTTCTTGTAAAAGATAGAATAAAAATACACATTTCACTATAATATAACTGAAAACTGTAATTACAATCATATATACTTACTTATATATATATATAAGTGGATCATATATTTTAGGGTTTTTAGTAATTAAACCCCCCAACTAAAGATGAATCGTAAAATAAACCATCAACTAAAAATTCTACAAAATAAACCCTCAACTTTAGTTCTGTTAACGTATGTTACCCTCCGTCTAAAATTCCGTCACGGAGGGTGACATATGTTAACGGTTTATAAGTTGAGGGTTTATAATCCTGAAAAATTAGTTGGGGGGTTTTCTTACGATTCAACAATAGTTGAGGATTTTTATCACTAAAACACATTAAATGTTTTAAGAACTTTATTATCATTTATGCATTGTTTAAAATTGAGTTATAAGCTTTTATAATATTTTTACAAATGATTAATAAGGCTTAGTGCAAATATTGTATGGGTTGGAAGCTAAAAATTTTATGGGCCTATAAATTAATAAAATTCATAGAACAAATAGGAATAAAAAAATAATGTAGAGAGAAGTATTCGAACTTAACAACCTCTGCATTTTTAATGAACATCAAAAACCAATTTTGCTAAGAGATATTCTTAATAAAAATGATCCATAATTTACTTATTTTTAAGAATACTGTCATTTATGTTTAAAGATTCATAAGTAAATTATCTGCCATTTTTCTTAATAATGTCTCTCAGCAAAATTGGTTTTGGATGTTCATTGACTATATAGAGATAGTCAGTTTGAATATTTCTCTCTGATTTATTTTTTTATTCCCGTATTTTTCTATAAATTTTATTAATTTATAGGCTCAAGAATTTTTTTTAGCTCAAATTCATACAATGTTCGGACCGGTATTGAATCTTATTAATTATTCATAAAAATATAAAAATATGGGTTTTTAGTAATTAAACCCCCCAACTAAAGATAAATCGTAAAATAAACCCTCAACTAAAAATCCTACGAAATAAACCCTCAACTTTAGTTTCGTTAACGTATGTTACCCTCCGTCTAAAATTCCGTCACAGAGGGTGACATATGTTAACGGTTTATAAGTTGAGGGTTTATAATCCTGAAAAAATAGTTGAGGGGTTTTCTTACGATTCAACAATAGTTGAGGGTTTTTATCACAAAAACACATTAAATATTTTAAAAACTTTATTAATATTTATGGATTTTTTTTAGAATTGATTTATATGCCTTTAAAATTAATTTATAAATTTTTATACATTATTTTATCAATTTTATAACCAATTTATAAATATTCATAAATATTTTTATATTTTTATGAATAATTAATAAGATTCAATATCGGTCCGGACATTGTATGAATTTGAGCTAAAAAAATTCTTGAGCCTATAAATTAATAAAATTCATAGAAAAATACGGGAATAAAAAATAAACCAGAGAGAAATATTCAAACTGACTATCTCTACATAGTTAATGAACATCCAAAACCAATTTTGCTGAGAGACATTATTAAGAAAAATGGCAGATAATTTACTTATGAATCTTTAAACATAAATGACAGTATTCTTAAAAATAAGTAAATTATGGAC
Organism: Moricandia moricandioides; assembly: GCA_905132885.1. NCBI lineage: Eukaryota > Viridiplantae > Streptophyta > Magnoliopsida > Brassicales > Brassicaceae > Moricandia > Moricandia moricandioides. The sequence continues at coordinate 21,821 of CAJHQQ010001441.1, read as the reverse complement.
CATTTTTATTAAGAATATCTCTTAGCAAAATTGGTTTTTGATGTTCATTAAAAATGCAGAGGTTGTTAAGTTCGAATACTTCTCTCTACTTTATTTTTTATTCCTATTTGTTCTATGAATTTTATTAATTTATAGGCCCATAAAATTTTTAGCTTCCAACCCATACAATATTTGCACTAAGCCTTATTAATCATTTGTAAAAATATTATAAAAGCTTATAACTCAATTTTAAACAATGCATAAATGATAATAAAGTTTTTAAAACATTTAATGTGTTTTAGTGATAAAAACTCTCAACTATTGTTGAATCGTAAGAAAACCCCTCAACTAATTTTTCAGGATTATAAACTCTCAACTTATAAACCGTTAACATATGTCACCCTCCGTGACGGAATTTTAGACGGAGGGTAACATACGTTAACATAACTAAAGTTGAGGGTTTATTTCGTAGAATTTTTAGTTGAGTGTTTATTTTACGATTCATCTTTAGTTGGGGGGTTTAATTACTAAAAACCCTAAAAATATTTATGAATATTTATAAATTGGTTATAAAATTGATAAAATAATGTATAAAGATTTATAAATTAATTTTAAAGGCATATAAATCAATTCTAAAAAAATCCATAAATATTAATAAAGTTTTTAAAATATTTAATGTGTTTTTGTGATAAAAACCCTCAACTATTGTTGAATCGTAAGAAAACCCCTCAACTATTTTTTCAGGATTATAAACCCTCAACTTATAAACCGTTAACATATGTCACCCTCCGTGACGGAATTTTAGACGGAGGGTAACATACGTTAACGGAACTAAAGTTGAGGGTTTATTTCGTAGGATTTTTAGTTGAGAGTTTATTTTACTATTTATCTTTAGTTGGAAGGTTTAATTACTAAAAACCCTATATTTTATATAGGATTTATATATTTTCAAGATTATTTTAGCACCACCTTCCTTTATTTTTTTTTAACTTGAACGCTCTGATATCAAATATGCATATCTACAAAGAGTGTGTGGAAGTAAGTAACAGAGAGAGATACATAAACAGTAAATGAAGTTTTCTAATCATAGGATACTGAAATGGGGTGAAGACCGACGCTTTGATGAAATGCGTGAAAATATGGGGAAACTAGTAGTCTTCTGGGTTTTTCAGGTTAGCTTCCAACCTTTGCCTTTCTCTTCATCTTTAAATATATAAGAAAGAAACAGCTAAGTTGGATGCTTGATCTAACAACATGTTTTCTTTTGGTTTTACCTTTTGCCAGGCTGTGTGGGTTTGGACAGTTAGTTTACCTGTTACTCTTGTTAATGCAAGCAACGGTGGAAGATTGTTTCAGCCCGCAGATGTTATTGGTTGGACAATGTGGGTTGCAGGTTTCTTGGTTGAAGCTATAGCTGATCAACAAAAGCTTTTATTTAAGAATCGTCAAGAAAATAAAGGAAGGTGGTGCGATGTTGGGCACAAATTAAGACCTTTTAAATATTTATTTTATATTTAATTAATTATCGAGCTCTATTTATTGTTAAAAAATTTAGGCGTCAACAAGTCTTTCTAATAACGCTTCTGGGTAATTTCTTCACGTATATGTGAAATGATGCATAATAAACATATGCGACAGGAAACAAAAAGATTTATTTTGTTTAAAAATTAGTTAAAATTCAGGGTTTTCCTGCATAAGGGAAAAACATGAGTCTTTTTTTTTGATGATTCATGAGTATCCCGCTAAGTTGAAGTCTAACGGGCTCTTGAAAGTTTGTTCATTGGCATCAAATAGATTTGTCACTCGCAATGGAAATTAGATACCTGTGTCAACTGGTTACATAAACGGGTAAATTTAAATTTGTTAGGTTTGAACCCAGAGTGCTTAACACTTTTCTAAACATGTCTTACCATTCAACAATGCTTGTGTACAATGTATTGTGACATGTAGGCGTGGGCGTTCGAGCCCCTTTCTCTCTCAGATTTGGTTCGATTGATTCAATTTTTTAGTATTATGCGCATAAGCTCTATTTAGACTAATTATCAGGTCGGGTTCAATTTAGTTTTTTTCTATGTTTGGTTTGAATCGTATTATAGCCAATATATGAAATCACCTAAAATAACTTTTAAAAATTAAAAAAATCACAAAAATACTCAAAATATAGAAATTATTCACAAATCTAATTAAAAACTAAAATAATTAATAATTATCCAAATAAAATACACTGCAAAAAACTTTAAAATACTCTAAACATCTACTTACCTTAGAATATATCAAAATATTAAACATCTAATCTATTAAATTAGGGTCATATTTTTATCTACTACTAACAAGTCATAGTAGTACCACTTAAAGAATTAATTAATATGACATATTTGATTATTTATATTAATAATAAATCAACTCTAAATTTAAATTTTACTTTTTAATTATAACAAAATCTGTTGAGAAAGAATCTAACCAAATTTTACTTAAAAATTTAAATATTTTTTAGAAAATAACACATAAATAAATATTGTAATTAGTAATATAATATTATTATAAATCAATGTTAACTAAGATTTTATTATAAAACAAGAAAATAAAAATTATATTGTTTTTTATAAATTCTATAAATATATTTTGGATTATATAAAAATAGCATTGCTACATGAATTAATATGATAAAATTATATTAAATAGTAATTTAACAATTTTTAAATTTCTAAATTTTTCTTTTAAATAAATTATCACTCATCATTAAAATGGGTTAAAATTCATAAACTATATAATATTTTTATACAAAATAAAGTATCAACATAGGTTAAACTTATATGTATATATTATATATATATCTACAAATTTTTATTTATTTTGAAACTCTCAACAATATATTGTTTAAAAATGTTTGTACACAAAAATATAATAGTATATAATAAACTTTAGTTCATATACTATTTAAAAATATGTTATTAGAGAACTATAAAATTATAGTAATTCATTTAAAATATTAATGACAAATAAAATTTTAATTTTAAATTTATTTTAATTTTAGTTATAACAAAATATATTTAGATTTTTTTTCAAAATAGTACCAAACTTCAAATATTTTATTTATAAAATAATATATTAGATGTAGTCACAAAGAAAATTAAAAATTCATTTAATGTTCCAAATTCAAAAATAGTTGTGTAATTTTGCAAAGTTTTCTTGACAAAATATAAAATTTTTAAAATAAATATTTAAAATCAAAATCATAATATTGAAAATTTTACAAAAAATAAAATCATAGATAACAAAAAATAAATTTTTGAAATGCACCACGAAAAAAACTATTTATATATGTTTTAAAAATTAAAGTAATTCTTTCAAAAAAACAATTAAAGTAATCTAATATTTTTAAGTCTTAATTTTTTAAAAAATAAAGCTTAATATCATAACATCCAAAAATATCCTATATCAATAAAAGTTACTAAAATAAAATGATAGATACTAATATGTATAAATTTACTAAAAAAATAAGGCTATATTATTTAAACAAAACAATTTTTTTACTTATAAATCCCGTAAAATACTAAGATGATATATGTTAAAGTATATTTTCTTACACAAGATGTAAATATAAATGATCTGAAATATATTTATTTTATATAATATAAATAAATACAATTTAAAATATATTATATGCAAAATATATAAATTAAAGAAAAAAGCATATTATGAAAGGGTTCTCTATTTGATTATTTCATATGGGTATTTTATTTTACCTAACTCGAAAATATATTAGTAAGTAATAAAAATTAATAACAAAGTAAAATGTTTTAAACAAATCACTATATATTAATAATATTGAATAAGAAATATAAACAATAATATTATAGATTTACACAATATATAACACTAAAATAAAATTATATATTTGTAATAATATCTAATACATTTATAAAATAGAAAAATATCCACACAGACGTGCGGGTTAAAATCTAATATTTTATTAATTTTAGATATTTTCATATCCTAGTTCGGATATCGGTTCAGTTCGGGTTATATCCAAACTTCTTCTTAAGTCTCATTCAGATATTTTTATATATCCGCCAAAAATGAATTCTTCTTTTTGGATGATGTGCGCAAGCCACAGGGTGAAACGACTTTTCTATCTAAATTTGACTGGCTTGGTACTAGAAGCTTGGTAATAATAACCTCCCGAGATAAACAAGCACTTGTACAATGTCAGGTCAACGGTATTTATGAGGTCAACTGATTTGTGATTAAGAGGTTGTCGGAGAACGTCAGTCACCTATTTGCCGACTAAAGTGCGACTGGCATTTTCCGATGACATGTTTAGTCACAAATCAGTCACCAAATAGGGACTGAAATACAACTGTAACGTTCAGTCGCTATATAGTGATTGAATTGCGACTGTTTTCATGTGGTCAAAGATCCGCACAAAACAGACTCTAATTTGTCGTAAAATTTAGTGATTACAAATTCAATCGCAACTTGTAGTCTCAAATTAAATGTTTCTTGTAGTATCTCATAAACATTAAGTCAATAACAATATTCAAATGATAGCAAGTAATGTTTATTAAAAATAGTTAAATCAAGACTAGTAAAGAGCCATTCTAGTTAAAAATATCTATATTTTCATAAACATATAAAGGATGAGATGAGTTGCACGAGAGAATTCTTATTTGGAAGTAACTCAGAAGAAAAAAACAAATAAGTAGATGAATCGCGGATCAGCAAAATTTGTATAATTTCAAAAATAATACAATGGTTAACATTTCAATGGTTGGCCTGACTATGCGTGGAGACAAAGAAACTATATATATACACACATATTTTAGGTCGCGTTTGTTTATTCATTTTTTTTTAATTTTTGTTTATTCATATGTTCCTTTAAAAGAAATTATTATTTGTTAAGAATATATTGTGATGTCGATTATAGAAAGTCTTGTTCACCAAGATTTACTTGTACTTCATCTCCAAGCTAAACCCCTATATAAAGAGTTCATTATTCATGGAATAAGACAGACAAAATTCCTCTCTTCTCTTCTCTACTTACAACACGTTATCAATACGAAACTTTAGCGATCTTCAGCTAATAGGTATAGACTTTTATTATGTTATATTTTTAGTCTATATCCAATCATTCTTCAAATCATGCTTATTATCAATTCATGGTTTGTAAGAATGAATTCATACACAGTATGAGCTTAAGAGCTTTAGTCGACAAGATTGATCTATCCTTGTTTCAAGGAAAGAAAATCATTCGATTGAAAAGAGATCTTGTCGATGTTTCTAAGCTAATGCTCAATAGTATGTGTTCTTTTTATTAATCATATGTGATACTTATATTTTATTATTGAAAGTCATCACGTTACTGCATAATACATTATTTATTTTCTTATAGAGTTACTACGATGCTTCTTCATTTAGTAACAAGTTTAACTTTAAACACTTTACACATACACGAGATTGATTTTTTTACATATTTATATATGTAGGTTTTTAATTCACATTTATTCATAATTGCATATTGACAACCTTGATTTATAATTACTAATTAAAATTTATTCATTGATCGCATTCACTGCATAATGAGCATCTTATATGCATTTATACTTGATATTTTATGCGATAAATAAAATATACATATTAGATTCATAGGTTAGTAATTATTTACTAGATTTGATAAGATATTGCATGTTGATTTAATATTTAGGACTCAGTGCATGTAATATATATGAATGCATATAATATAATAATAAAGTGTTATGGTTGAATGCATGTAGTATATTATTTACATATATGTTCACCAATATATGAGTACATACAATATTGTAAAAGTCTTATGGTTGAGAGCATGTAATATAGGAAAAAAAATCATTTTAGAAAACGAAGTCGGTTTATTCGAGATATACAACTTGTAAATATATGTTATTATTATTGTTTATTACCATTGTGTATACGAGAGTTTTAAGTTTAAGGTTTGACCTTAAAAGATCCATAAGTTTTGGAGAACAATCCAAAGAAAGGTATAATCACCTGAATGTGATTACCTAAAACTCATTATGTGTTTTGCATCTAAAGATTACAAGACTTGAAGTCTGTAAACAAAGCCCAACTATGTTGGATGCTAAACTTTAAAAGTAAAATATTCCTGAAGAGAATATCAGTGATGCAAAGAGATTAAAGAAGTTTATACTTGTATTTGTCTCCTTGAGACTCAGAAAAACAATGAGCTATTGATGTAAGATCATAAATCACGTCTAGGTGGTTATGATTTATTCTCTTGAAGAGAATTTGACACTTTGAGAAAGAAAATCCACACAAATAATGTTGGTAAGGAAAATGAAAATAAAAGTGGTTGTGGAAGTGAATGTGGATATATATATATATATATGGTTATGGTTAAAGTTCATATCAAAGAGTTTCTTTTTAGAACTCATATTCTCACTTGAAGTTGAGAAAATAAAGATGGTAATAAAGAAAATATATAATTCAATCATCTAAAGATGAAAGAAAATTATTGTGAGTACAATACAAAGATATATATATATATATATATATATATATATATATATATATGAATATATATATATATATATATATATATGAATGCTCCAGAAGAGCACATAATATTTATGCATATAAGAAAGCCTTATTGTATTATATTCTTATAAGTCTCAAAAGTTATAAGGATCTAAGAAAGAATACATGACCCAAAAGGTATATTATTGATTCAAAAATGAGATTCATTCAAGATTGATAAACTTGTAATGTTATCATCTTGAGGGGACGAGTTAGAGAATCTCATATTTTATAATAAGTGAAACATCTATAAGATTTTCTAACTAAACTGAGATTGATGAATCTTTTTTAAAGTAAGTTCATGAAATTTTGAGACAAAGAAAATGAAATGTTAAATCCATTTCAGTCACAAGTATTCTTAAAGCTCTAAAAGTAATTTAGAGAGTACATACATCCTTTTATATATTGAACTACACAAATAATAGTGTAATAGAGATAAATATATAGTAAACGAGAAGTTTACAAAATATTTGGCAGGAACCATTTAGACCATTTTGGTTCAGTAATGATTCGAAAAAATATTTTAAGATTTATTTAGGATAGTCATTGAAGAACCAAAAGAATCATTGAAATGATTTGACATATCTTGCTTGCTTACAAGATAAAAGATTAATATGATTTTCACCAGCCAAAAGAAGTTATTGGCATAAATAAAGGAGATGTTGGTGGACTGATCACCTACCACAAATCTTTATAATATTGGTGAATTCACTTCTTAAAGTCTTTGACGACTATGGAAAATTCACTGGTATAAGTGCTAAAGATTTTGAGCAACACTAGTTTGCATCAAGCCAATAAGAAATCATTAGTTCTCCCCACATTGGTATTGTGTTAGAAACCAACCATTTCATCTAAGAATGTTGGATGTGCAATATACATCTCAGTTGCTCCATCACAGAGCTTTAATTAAGATGAGTTTTCAAATGAGGTTGGAAATATATGTTGGATATGAATCTCCACTGATACTTAAGAATGTAGAGCCATCCCTGGTGAATATAAGTAATGCTCGATATGAATGCTAAAAGTGAATTAGTATTTCCAACATAAGGGGGAGAAAATAAACAACTGAAAAGTAAATAAGTTGATATGAATTATCATTGATCCTCGGACTAAAGAGAATGTCAAAAAGTTCAAAAGATAATTCAATTAGAGCTTAGTATAACATTTGCCAGACACATTTACTGACCCATATAAATAGAGTGATCAAGTCACAATACCAGCTGTAAATGCTCCAATAAGAATTGATGTTCTAGAATAATAAGATCAAACTGCTAGTCACACCTGAAGTGTGGTAGATATGTTGGTTCCAAAGATAAAAATCCTCGTAAATGAAAAGGAGCATAACTAAATAATGGTCAAGAGGAAATATAGTCTTCGAATGATCTTCAGAAGATATGTTAAACATGACTGAAAGAAATTCAGGTACCTGAGACAATGAAGAGATCTCAATAAGTTTTGTCATGTATGAAATAGAATGGAACCGATAAGCAAATCGACGACGTTGATATTTATGCATGCAAAGTAGCAGCTGATATGATGAATGAGAAAGGGGATCATGAAACAAAGTCTATTGAAAAGTGTATACAAAGAAATGATTGGCCAAATCAGAAAGAAATAATAGACAAAGATACAAATTCTCGTGAAAGAGAGAAGTATTTGGACCAGTAGTCCATACACCAAAAGGTGTAGAACAAATGGGATAAAAATGAGTTGTTGCACAAAAGAAAAATTAATATGCAATTGATTATGAAAAGACATAGTCTCATGTGGTAGATGCAACTATTTTCAAGTTCCTTATTAATCTGGCAATAAAGGAAGAACTTGAAATATATGACCCACTAGAAAATGATAATCTCTGAAAGATAAAATCCATGAAGGATTATTGATATCAAAATCATGTTCCCATAACTCCAGCTATTCGACTGAAATATGTTTATGGGATATATGAAATATTAAAAGTTAATCAGTACATGATTTGTATTTATCCAGAGATTATAGATCAATAGAATCGCTGATTTGAATATAATCAAAACTCGTGAAGAGCTATGGAAAATGGTATTTTGAAAGAAATATGTATAGATTTCAAACTGAAGATCTAAAAATGAGATGTTATCTTAAAAGATCCCCATATATGTTTGGTCTTGAAATACCATATTTAAAATGTTATTTGAGCAAAGTTACTAATCTTTTCGTGATTGAAAGATGTGATTTCATATGACTATAAAGAAATTCATAATAAGTGTATTGGTAACTCGTATGTACAATACAAATGATTAGACAATTGTATGTAAAGATATTTTGCTTGAAGTCCAAATAGACCAATAGATTGTCGTCTATGTCAAAAGGAAAAACAAAGTTTTGTTTGGGATTACAAATTGAGCATCTCAAGAATGGAATCTTAGGGCATCAAGAAACTTACACAGAAAAGGTGGCTAAACAATTTTCTATGGATCAAACCCATCCTTTGAGTAGTCCTATGGTTGTAAGATCACTCGATCTGAATAAAGATCCCTTCCGTAAAGAGAAGAATGAAGAAATTCTTAGTCCTGAAGTACAATACTTAAGTGCAATAGGGTCATTAATGTACCTTGTCAGTCATACAAGACCGGATATATCATTTTCAGTGAATTTATTGGCAAAGTTTTGTTCACGCCCAACTCGTAGGCATTTGAATGAGATAAAACATATACTTTGTTACCTCCAAGGTACGAAAGACATGGGTATATTCTTTCCTAACCCATCCACAAAAGATTTGATTGGTTATGCAGATGCTGGGTACATGTCCGATCCCCACAATGCTAGATCACAAACATGATATGTGTTTACTTGTGGTGGAACTGCTATCTCTTGGCGTTCGATGAAGCAAACCATTTCAGTAACTTCTTCTAACCACACAGAGATTTTAGCCATTCATGAAGCTAGTCGAGAGTGTGTATGGTTAAGATCTGTCATTCAACATATACGAGAAGATTGTGGTCTATCTACAGAGAAAGAAGCTCCAACAATCATGTATGAGGACAATGTTGCATGTATCGCACAACTCAAAGATGGATACATCAAAGGAGACATGACAAAGCACATTCTACCGAAGTTCTTCTTCACACATGATCTATAGAAGAATGGCGATGTTCGTGTCGTTCAAGTGACAATTTGGCTGATTTATTCACCAAGGCGCTACCCACTGCTACTTTCAAGAAGTTGGTTTATCTTAACGGATTACGTCGTCTCAAAGATCTTGACGTATGTACACATTAGGGGAAGTAATTGCGCGCTGCACTCTTTTTCCCTTATCCATGGTTTTTCCTATTGGGTTTTCCTGGTAAGGATTTTAACGAGGCAACATCTACACGCATAATAGACATCAAGGGAAAGTGTTAAGAATATATTGTGATGTCGATTATAGAAAGTCTTATTCACCAAGATTTACTTGTACTTCTTCTCCAAGCTAAACCCCTATATTATATCCCTATATAAAGAGTTTATTATTCATGGAATAAGATACACAAAATTCCTCTCTTCTCTTCTCTACTTACAACATTATTCATATTTTTCATCTTCCACAATGAAAATTCTCTCTTCCCACCAAACCGCTCGACTTCCATTTTTTCATTCACCATTAACAACAACACCAACCTGATTTTGATACCAATTTTTTGAAACACTCAATGACAAATAGTTCAACCAATAACATAAATGAAACACACAAACTCGCGATACTTTCTTTGACGAACTCATCAACATAAGTTAGAAAGTAAAAGTTTGTAGAATTATGAAGATTAGAAGAAGAACTTGGAAAATATACAAGATAGATACAAGTAATTGTTTATCCAGAGTTCAGCTCAAGTGACTACGTCTTTAAGGTCTGGCAAAATGCAGTCCACTATAATCTTAAAACCAAATATCAAACACTTCTTTCTCTTTCAAGCTTGCAATTAGGTTACTTACATGAGAGAAAAGACAACACAATCTCCTTTTATATAGAACGAGTTTATTGTATTAACCTAGTTAAATTAGGACATTTACCCTTTTCCATAAATATATTAGGAATATTTCCAAAATAATTCAAACTTCAATAACTCACATAAAATTAATATATATTTTTTTTTGTTTAAGTTATGCAATTTTTTTTATTTACATCACCCTAACGAATTCCTTGACGGCTTCCTAAGGTAGTGTTTGATGAATCACAACAGTTTCCAACTTGAATTTTGTGGTGGATCCTTCTACGAACCTCAACAACCCTGGAGTGGAAGATCTCACCCATATGATGAGACGTTTTAAGAGATGTATGACGTGAAGAATTGTACCACAACTTTCAACAGCCTATACCTCTCTTCACTTCATTAGTCGACTCCTCTGTTCTACCTTTCTTCTTCTTCTTCTGTCTACAATAGCTTCTCCAAGGCCTGTCCCCGCAATGGTTGATTCTCTTATAGCCTTGCCAGTCAACAAACGTTTTAGGATCTGATCATCTTGGAGTGCACGACGTCTATTGATCTTGAGCTTGTAGATAAAGTAACTGATGAAACTTTTCTTAACATCTTCCTTATTGAAGCTCAAAAAGTGACGGTACTCCCTGTTGCCAAACAATTCAGATACTAACCCTTTTTTGCTAGCATGCAACATGAATTTTGTACGGACAATTTCTCTACACAACTTTCTTTGCAAAAGTGGCATCCTTACTTCCCCCTTGGAAGATATATGTATGAGAGACTTACTGGCTAACACCTCTAGTGTAGACCCAAAGTCAATGCTAGCAAGAAATGGTAATGGCATATCAACTTTCTCATCACTGAGCAAACATCCTATGTACAGAAACAGATCTTTCTCTCCTTTTTGTAAGCCATCATAGTTAACTTTTAACATTCTTTTAACTTCATCTTCTGAAACCCCAAATCGATCCAGCGCAGAACCAGAAGGTCTTCTCATGCTTCGACTTGAACGGCCAGGTGCACCATTAAACACATAGACTCCACAATTCTTCACCTTGAGACTATCACCTACAGGCTTCTCCTCATTGTTGACAGGGTATAAATCAAAGACAACTAGATCAGCCAAGATACCTGTGACATCTTCTTCAAAGGTACTTGGATGCATTTTGAGGTCAAAGAAGACAAACATGTGATCTCTTGTAATCTTAGGAACAGCTTCTCCTGGAGGCAAGCACTGAAAAACATTCTCAAACCTATGACCATGGCCTTTCTTATCATTCCATCTGCAAACACACCTGAAGCCTAAACCAGCAGCATTATGAAAATCCTTTGAGAAGGAAACTTCAACAAATAGAGCAAAGCCCACGAGCATGCTTCTTGAATAGTGGTGTAGTCTTATCATTACAGAAGATCCTGGTTGCAGATAGGGGTGTAGTCTATATTTAGAATTTCGACTTCCAGGTGATGGTAGACACAGCCTGACTGCCAGAACTTTTTCGAGTTTCTGCTGATGTTGTTGTGGTCCCATGTGCTCTTCTACAGTAGCCTGTGCCGCGGCTAAAACGTAGCTGGCCATGTACGGCGAAAGATCAAAGCAATTACTAAATGTATAGTACCTAGAATTTTGAAAGAAGTCTAAAGGAATTGATATCAAAGATGAACAACCATGCGCATTCAAGCGTTGTAGACTTTGTGGAAGCTGTGGGAGTACTCTAAGGTTTTTGCAATAGCATAACCTTAGAATGAGTAGTTTAGAAAACTCCTTGATGCTTACAGGAATATTTCTGAAACAGTTGCCACTAAGATCCAATGTCTTTAGCAAAGACATCAAACATATATCTTCAGGAATATGTTCCAAGAGTGCCTTGTGTAGAGACAAAGTGACTATCTGTTCATAGAATCTTGAGAGAGGAGATGGGAGATTTGATCTAAGTGGCATGACTGTACAGCCTTGACGTAATTCTCTTACTTTTGGGAGGGAAGTAGTAATCAACTCTAGTTCTGTGCAGTTCAGTAGATCAAGAACTTTGAGAGGATTGAGGTTCTGCATTGCCACTGGCAAGTATAGGAGTCTTTTGCAGTTCTTCAGATCTAATGTCTCAAGTTGAGAAAGATCACCAATAGAAGATGGAAGTTCTCTTATGGCAGTGCCACCAAGATATAACTCCTTTAGATTTTGAGGGAAATCCACTATAGTCTTCAGCTCCGAGCAGCCAGAGAGAGTAAGCGTGACAAGAGATTTCAACTTGCTCATTCCCACTGGTAGGCGCCGAAGCTTTTTACAATCCTCCAAACTTAATATAACAAGCTCAGAGAGATTGTCAAGCAACTGTGATGGGAATGCCTTTACCGCAGTGCCTGCCAGATATAACTCTTTGAGGTTTCTTGGTAAATCCTGAATGTTTTCAAGATTTGAGCAGCCATATAGTTTCAGCTTGGCAAGAGACTTCATGTTACACATACCCATTGGCAGGTGGCTAAGCCTTTTGCAATTCTCCATATCTAGTATTACAAGTTTAGAGCTATGGTTAAACATAGAAGATGGGATTTCACTTATGGTAGTCTTGGCCAGATATAACTCTTTCAGGTTTTGTGGGAAACCCTGAATACTCTCAAGTTCTGAGCAACCAGAAAGATTAAGAACTTCGAGAGACTTAAAAGCAATCATGTCGGGCAGACTTCTCAAGTTAGAACAGTCTTCCAGCTTCAAGAAAACAAGCTTGCCAAGATATTGATTCGAGAAGCTATCAAAATCACCTAAGTCTTTCATGCCAGTTCCCTGGAGATGCAGTTTCTTCATAGACGGTGACACCTTTGGAAAACTTTTGATCTCTATGCAGTTTGTGAGATTAACAACTAGGAGATGTTGTGACTGATCCATGTCCGGAAAACTCTGTAAACTTGAACATCCTTGGAGATCAATTAGCTCGATGTTTCGAGAATACTGAAGTTCATCAACATTAACTAGTTGAAGGGAATGGCTGAGCGTGATCCTCTTTAACACCTCAAGATTCTAAACAAACAAAGAAAAAAAAAGCAAGAAATGAATAAAAGCAAATTTGGTAATAATCTAGTGAAAGTGAAACTGTGTGTAAACCATGTATTGGTGTGTGTCTAACCTTGGTTCCTCCCCAAAGTTTCTCAAGTTTACTGAATGGCATATTGAGTTCCACAAGATACTGAACATCAAAACCTTGTGGAAAGGATTGGAGAGGACAATATGTCCAGTGGAGAAGTCTTAGCTCAGGCGGTATAGACTGTGGGTCCACGGAAAGACATAATAAGGGGCTCTCTACAGGATTGGAACCGTGAACCTTCAGAGATCTAAGGTTATACATATCTTGAAATGCAATGTGACCTTCGAAGTCTAAGTTAGACGTGTCCAAGCTAATGCCTCTAATATCTTCTATACACTGAAAGAACATGAAAAACCAAACCATATGTCAAATACTTATATTCGGACAGCAGACCCCTCCCAACATAAAGATCTCTACTACACGAACTAACAGTTTTATCCACTAAGCTAACACCTCATTGGTAAATGAAACTTAGAGGTTAGAGCCAGTCGTGAGCATATATAAAGTGAAACATTAGCATATAGCTTTCAAATTTTCTTTAGAAAATTATATATAAACCAAAAAAATTGTTTTTAAAATTTTTTTACTAAATCATTTATAGACCCCAAAACTTCAGGATCGACCCTGGTGCAACCTTTTTAAAGATTGATAATAATGTGACAGACGAATATTACCGGTGTTGGTGCTGTTTCCGGATCACCGACATTGTTCTCTTCAACGAGAGATTGAATGTTGGAAGCATTTACAAATCTATAAGCCATCTCAGTATCTTCAGTTGGATCTTTGATGATTTGGAGACCAAGATCGTATATCAAATTATGCATTTGTACTCTGTTGTCTGAAACAGTCACCAAACTTTTGTCCACAAGAACATCGATTCCAACTCGAGGAAAGTATCCACAACCTGCAAGAAACTGCATCACGTTTTCTAAATTCACACCCCTAAAGGAAAACACTATTTCATGAAACATTTCCTTCTCGGTGTCACCAAGTGTATCATAGCTGATCTTGAGTTTATTAAAAATCCTGTCGGGAAGAGGACGGTTGAGTTTTCGGACAACATTCTCCATTTCAGACAGTGTTTTTCCCGCCAGTTCTTCACCATAAACGCTGAGAGCCAAAGGGTTTCCTTCAGCATAGTCAACGAGGTTCATAGACATCTCCATGAGTTTTTGATCTGGTACATCTTTCCCAAATGCACATCGGGACAAGAGCTGAAGAGCCTCGTGCTTGTTTAAGCCCTGAACCTCATAAATATCGTTGACCTGACACTGTACAAGTGCTTGTTTATCTCGGGAGGTTATTATTACCAAGCTTCCAGGACCAAGCCAGTCAAATTCAGAAAGAAAAGTCGTTGCACCCAGTGGCTTGTGCACGTCATCAAGAACAAGAAGAACTCTTTTTTGGCGTAACGTGTCTATAAGGAGACTCAATCTTGTAACGTGACTTCTTAAGCCAACCTTCTTCCGCAGGTGTTTCTCCAATAACCCATAGACTCCCTTGTCCTCAAAGTCCTTGTCGAAGTCTTCGATGAAACAAGATGCTTCAAAGTCACCCGAATATTCTTCTAAAGCTGCTTTAGCAAGTGTCGTCTTCCCTATGCCTCCCATACCCCAAATCCCTAAGCTTCGAATGCCCAATGGTTGCTTGTGGAGCAAGTTTTGTATCTTCATCAATCTTGAGTAGACTCCAATTGTACCCTTACGGTCAAGCTTTTGACGCACGTCTGCAACAATCTCCTCCACAAGTTCGGAATCGCTGAACAAGAAAACAAAGATTTTTCAAGTCAAACATATCAAAAAAAAATTTCAACTAACTAAGAGAACATCGATAAAAGTTTTTTTTTGGCAATAAACATACATTTTTGGGTATATTCTAAAGTTCGCCAAAATAAGAAGTTATTATTTAGGGTTTCTTATTCTTTTTTCCTTTTGTTAAATTATTATACCAAATGTTAAATTGTTCTTTTTTTGAACCAGTGGGATTCTTTTTCTTATTATCATGAAAATGGTCACGTTTATCTTCCCTAGTCTCCTAAATTTATGAGAGTTGAGAGCAATGGTGGAGGAACGGAGGTAGAAACAAAATTCAGTGGGGTCAAAAATATATATGTATGAAACTATTAGACTTCACAACAAATAAGGAGGTCAAACTTTCAAGAGTAAACCCATTAATTAATATGTGCTAAAGTTATATGTTTATATTGAACTAAGTTTAAGAATTGAGAGGGTCAGCTGACCCTCCTGTTCCTTCATTTTTTTTTTGATAATCCAAGTATCCGAACCTCTCATTATTCTGACTATCCCACCGCGTTGCGCAGGCAAGAAAAGTCTTGGAGGCCAAACGGAAATCATGTTAAATCCGTTGTGGCCGGGGTTCGAACTCGTAATGGCGGACACCTCAGCTGAGGTTCCTTTACCACCAGACCACGAGGCCCGGTTCTCATGTTCCTTCATTGCCTCCGGAGAGAATATAATTCAAACTTTCATTATAAGCTTCAGTATGTTTCCGAAAAAAAAGCTTCAGTATGTTCTAGTTGCAGATAAATAGATCAATCTATAAGCAAACTGGTTACAAAATAACAAGTTTTCTCGTAAAAAATGTAAAATCATATTTTAAAAAAATATTATTTTCTCGCCAACATTTTAAAGTCAAGCTTCCCCCAAAAATTACAAACTCTAATTTTTCTCACATAAAAAAATTATGTCAAAACCGCAAACCGAGTTTTCTTACGAAATATCTCAAAGTTCTTCTGCTGAAAAAAAAAACTGCATAATGGATTTCTCTCGCAAAAAATGAAAACTGAGTTCCCACAAAAAAATCGAGTCTTATTACCTAAACTATGAAATCAAGTTTTCCCACTACAACAAGTTTTCCCATCAAAATTGTGAAATATGTTTTCGAAAAATCAAATGTTTTGTCACTAAAACTATAAAATCAAATTTTCCTTCTATAACCACAAAATCTTATTTTCACACCAAATTTTGAAAGTGAATTTTTCATCAAAACCATTAAATTATGTTTTTTTGTCAAATGGTTATAATTGATGAGTGGAAATCCCATATGAATATAATTGTTAATGGATATAGTCTTTAATGGAGGCAGTAGTTAATGGGAAAAGTTGTTAATTGTGCAGAAACAAGGAATGTCCATATGAACATGAACATCTAGACGCAGACAAGCCAATTCACAACTATAAGATCAAAACTGTTGAAAGATACTAATGTGTTAATAGCATTTTTTGTAATGCAAAAGGATTGGTTCTTTTGTATTATGAGTTGAATTGCCTTTGATACGGAGAGTTGTCCTTTAAATTGGAATTTTTAAAGATAAGACTTTGGATCTAAGGAAGATTATGGATTTAAAGGTTTGTAAGTTCTATGGAATAAAGGAAAAAACTTTTCATAAAGAATGTGAGGTGTGAAAGTGTTTTTAAATAAAATGGCATTTTAATTGAAAGCTTTTTGTCTTTAAAATAAATAAAACTAGAGTTTGACTTGCGCGTCCGTGCGGAATTTGTTCTTACTTTTTTTTAGAAATTGTTTAATAACATTTTTAAACATATAGATATAGGTTATTTATATATTTTTATGTTTTTACAAACTTATCCGGAACCGGAATAATCTGACTCGAATTTCGTCTAAAATTTATAATATTAGAACATAGTTTAATTTCGAAATTCAAAAAACTTGATACCCGAAAAACCAATCTGTATACGAACGTGTATATGAATGCCGATGTTTAACTCATTATATATGTAGTAAAATCTGTTTTGGTGATTTTTTAGAGGTTATTTTTGTAACAAAATTCTTCTTAGAGTTTAAAAAATCTTTAAATTTAATTCTATTTTGTAGTTCAATTTTAAGAATATAGAGAACAAATCAGATAGTTTTGAACAATTAATCACCTTCGGACAAGAGATGATGCGTATCCTGGCAAGTCTGCGATATCCAGTAGAGCGTTCCACCAGTTGGCTACTGGACCGTCAGGATACATCTTTTTCAATTGCAAGCAACGTTTCCTCAATATCGACTTTGTGAGTCCGTAGAAAACTGGAACCACCAGCAGGCCATTGCTACTCAGGCACGCATAAACCTTCACTAACTCGTTCAGGAACCGATAGTTCGAAACAGATCTCTCAGATAAAATCACCACACAAACCTTGGCCTTTGCTATAGCTGCATCAGAGTCTTCGCAGGTGGAGAAAGAGATGTGTTTGCAGTGAAATTCCGCAGTGAGATGGCTGACAAAGGAGTGCCGTATCGTTTCCTCCCATCTATTGAAACTGATGCAAACAGCGTTTCCCTCCACCATTTTCTTGAGATTTGGCAGCTTTTTTGCTTGTCAAAATGGCAATCGTATTTTTTTTTCTAATTGACTTGTCTGTAGAGCATAACATAATTGTACTGCGCCCCTTAGAAAATGATAAAGTCACCTTCGTTGAAGGTTTCTCAAAGATTATTTATTTATATAAGTTTGAAAAAAAAATTATGAAGAAAGCAAGTGATATGGGAAGAAAGCAAGTGCTTAGCCACCTTGAAGCGAGGGGGGTCATCTGGCCCACATAAAATCTATTAAATGAAATTTATAATAATATATTTATTGCTGTGGTGACATCTTTTTCCTCTGTAAATTAATATCTAGCTCCGCTACTGGAAGAAACATAATATCGTATTTAAAAAATATCTGAAATACTCATGTTTACATATCATTTATTTTGGGGCAAATCTCTACATTTTTAAAGTTTTTATCACAAAAATGAATTTAAAAATGACTAAAGTATACCTTTTTATCTTAAAAAAATAGTATTTTTTCTTAACTTTAAGTTTTATCTCCAAAATCTCACTCAAAACTCTAAACTTTAAATCTATATTAGTTAATCCAAAAATTATACATGTAAATTTACACTTTTTAATAAATTTTATTTTAATTATCTTTCTCCTTAAAGATTATTTTCGTTTTAGGTATATTTCAGGATATTCTTTTTTATTTTATTTGAATAGGTAGTATCCCATCAATAATGATGCTTGAAAAGTATCTTTTAATCTTTTATAAAGATTTTTAGCTAAAATAGAAGTTTTAGATAGAACTGTAAAACACAGCAACAAAAATGATGGGCAATACCAACGAGCGAAAGAAACTAGAACCAAAAGCATTATGTTTTTTCATATAGATAAAACATAATTAGATAGAAGTGTTATTCTCGAGTAACCTAAACTTAATCCAACTAAATTGGCAGTGACAGAAGCTGTTTATTACAGATGCAAAGAAAACTCCTGTTTTTTCTTTCCCTTGAACGGTGAGAACTAGGCTCCTATATGTTTCCCTTATGTTTTAAGAAAAACCCTGAATGTTAAATTATAGCTAAAAATTAAACATTTGTTTCCAGTCACATATGACCATTATGTCTTTAACAAAAAAAAAATATTAGTAGAAGCTCGATAATTAATAAAAAGATAGAATAAATATTTTAAAAGTTTTGATTTGAATCTGTTTGAAAAATAACAAACTAAGATAATAATAATAATAATAATAATTAAAAAATAAATAAATAATAATAATAATAATGAAATCATATATAAATATATGATCCATTTTCTATCATAAATATATGCATATATATATATATATAACTAAGGATATATGATTATAATTATAGTTTCATTAATATTATACTGAAATGTGTATTTTTATAACATCCCGAGTTGTGATATGTGAAAAGATTTAAGAGAATTGATTTGGCTACTTATGTCACCAAAGTTGACTTACCTTTTCCGTCACACATCCGTTTAGAACTTCATGGTTAAGCGTGCTTATGCTGGAGTAGTGAAAGGGTGGGTGACCTATCGAAAAGTGATTAGCGATACCGTGTGAGTGAGGCCAAAGCACGGGGAAAGATCATGTGGTGATTGCAGGGACAGTATACAATGATTTCGAGCCTTAGAAAAAAATAATGCACCGACCATTGAAACGGGATGGGGCCCACGGGCCGAGAGAGCGGACGTGGGTGGCCCATTAGCCGTGGGCGGTCGGGGCGTTATAATTTTTAACAATGAAATTAAGTGAGTAATATTTTATAAGTGAAATTAGATTAATGTACGTGAGTAATATTTTAATATTGTCCCTACTATTTTAGTACTTTCGTCTATGAGTTAATTTATTTATCTTAGAGTATTTAATTGTAAATGTATTAAGCTTAAAATACTTATTTAATAGTTTTTAATAAGATAATTTTGTATACGTTTCTTCACATTTTAAATATATACTAGCTTTTGACCCGCGCGCCCGCGCGGGTATATGTTTATGTTTTTAATATTTAACTAATCAATCAACATAATTGTATATGTTGTAGTTATAAGTTCATATTTTTTGACATAGTTGTGAATTGATCATGTGTTTACAATAAAATTTATAAATTAATCGATTGTGTTTTCTCATTTATAGTGATTTTATTTATTCTAGTCATTTTTTTAACTAAATTATAATTACAATTGAATTTGTCTATTGTATATTTGTTGGTATGTTTATCTTGATAATTTAAAGTGATAAATTAAAATTTTTACTAAATTTGTAGTTTTTTAAAAACAAAATACATAAATATTTAGACATAAACATTTAAAATAGTGTTTGCATATTATTATATAAGAATATAAAATTATAAATAAAGATATGACAAAAAAATCTAGACAGCAAGAGTAATTAAGAAATCTGCAATCCACATCTATATTGCTGGTTTGGAGTGCAAGATCTCTTTGATAACGTAATCTTTTAGTTAATGCTGGGTTGTTATTGTGAGATATTGCTGGTTAGGATTGCACGTCTGAGTTTGTTATTAGGTAAGGCAAAAACGACTGAGTTTTATTGCTGTGGCATAGATAATAGTATGAATTAGTGTTTGGTTATAGGGATAACATCAGTAGCATTCTATGGTAATTAGTTAGGAAATGTAAGGGTTAAGTACTATTTGTACTTCAGTTTTAATAGTTTAGATATTATTGCTATATTTATTGTAATATTTTACGAACCTAGATGAAGATGATTTAGATTCAGGCTCACCTTTTGGATCAGTTATATATGTTTGGATTTAGTTCAGTTATCTAATAATATTTCTTGAAAATTCCAGTTATCTACGTTTTGGAAAAGGAGATTCATTTTATCTGTATTTTTATAATATAACTAGGTGTTTGCTCGTAATTTTGCGGGTAATTTATATAAAGAAATATGGATTATGTTTACATTGTCATAGTTTTTGAATAATAATTAGAAATTTTAAATTTTAATTTTTAGTTAAAAATAAAATAAAATTTTGAATAAAATGTATGTCTATATTATTAGATGAAAGAGCATATCTACTGAATAAAAAAAATGTATGGCTATATTACTAAATAAAATTTTTAAATAACGCAATGTCGCTATTTTTGGAATATATACTTAATTTTATTTTCAATGTTAACTCATCTGTCTATACTATTAGATGAATTAAATAAACAATTTTATATTAATAGAATTTTAGATGATTTATCATATAATTTTTATGCTTTAAAATAGAAAAATATTTTAATCATTTCTAAAATTGATAAATCATCTATAATATCACATTGTCATTGGAAAATGATTGGAATTTTTTTAAATTATATATTTGACTATTTCACATTAATTTGACATATTTTCAGAATATATATATATATATATATATATATATATAAGAAAATGAGTGATTTTAATTAATAATATTAGATTTAAATTAATTAGTCTTCTGAAATCTATGATTTATTGTATTCATTACTAATATAAATATATTAAAAATTATTTTTGTAATTTTTTTATGTAGTATCATATGTATTTAAATGTATATTATCAACTTATATAATGAAATCTATGATATTTAATTTATTTCCATAAATTAACTATTTTAATTCCTCTATACTTAATATGTTTAATTGTTTGTTTGGAAACATCGATTAGGTTAGGTAATTTTAGGATTAGTTTAATTCTAAAAACTTTAATTAAATAAATAAATAATGAAAAATCATCGACCAATCAAATTATAACAATTAATTAGAGATGTCTCGTATGAGTGACACATCAGCAGAAATCATTTAAGTGATAAATGAGAGACACATTAGCATAAATCACTTAACTAATTGTATATAAAATAAAATAATTTTTAAATAACGCAATGTCGCTATTTTAGACATATATACTTAATATTAATGTGAGATCCAATGTTATTAGAATATATATATATAAGAAATTGAGT